>JAODAL010019233.1:0-72649 GCA_025379985.1 Phyllomedusa bahiana
TCCCCCTTTAAAACCATCGGGGAGCGCCGCCCCCCCCCCGCCGTGCCCCGTTAAAGACCAGTCGGGGACCGCCCCCCGCCGTGCCCCGTTAAAGACCAGTGTGGGACCCCCCCCGCCGTGCCCCGTTAAAGACCGGTGGGGGGACCCCCCCCCCCGTGCCCCCGTTAAAGACCCGGTCGGGCCCCCCCCCCGCCGTGCCCCGTTAAAGACCAGTCGGGGAGCCCCCCGCCGTGCCCCGTTAAAGACCGGTGGGGACCCCCCCCCCGCCGTGCCCCGTTAAAGACCAGTCGGGACCCCCCCCCGCCGTGCCCCGTTAAAGACCAGTCGGGAAGGCCCCCCCCCCCCCCCGCCGTGCCCCGTTAAAGACCAGTCGGGACCCCCCCCCGCCGTGCCCCGTTAAAGACCAGTAGGGACACCCCCCCCCCGCCGTGCCCGTTAAAGACCAGTCGGGACCCCTCCCCCGCCGCCGCGTGCCCGTTAAAGACCGGTCGGGACCCTCCCCCCGCCGCCGCCGTGCCCCGTTAAAGACCGGTCGGGACCCTCCCCCCGCCGCCGCCGTGCCCCGTCAAAGACCGGTCGGGACCCCTCCCCCCGCCGCCCGCCGTGCCCCGTTAAAGACCGGTCGGGACCCCTCCCCCCGCCGCCGCCGTGCCCCGTTAAAGACCAGTCGGGACCCCTCCCCCCGCCGCCGCCAGTGCCCCGTAAAGACCGGTCGGGACCCCTCCCCCCGCCGCCGCCGTGCCCAGTTAAAGACCAGTCGGGACCCCCCCCGCCGTGCCCCGTTAAAGACCAGTCGGGACCCCCCGCCGCCGTGCCCCGTTAAAGACCGGTCGGGACCCCCCCCCGCCGTGCCCCGTTAAAGACCGGTCGGGACCCCTCCCCCGCCGCCGTGTCCCGTTAAAGACCGGTCGGGACCCCCCCCCCGCCGCCGTGTCCCGTTAAAGACCGGTCGGGACCCCTCCCCCGCCGCCGTGCCCCGTTAAAGACCGGTCGGGACCCCTCCCCCGCCGCCGTGTCCCGTTAAAGACTGGTCGGGACCCCCACCGTGCTCCACGGGGTAAGTGGTGGTCCCCCATTGTGCCCTCCTCCCCTCTCCCGGGTTAGTTGTGCCCCTGAAATAATTATGACCACCCACCGTACCCCCTGAAATTAGTCATGACACTGACTGAACAGATGAATGTACCTGCTGACGACAGTGATGCCCTGATAGTGGCCTGCGTTGCTCCATCCCTTTCTGTCCTCTGGTTATGATCAGAGCTGGTATCCATAGAACTTGTTTGTTTTCATTGCAGGAAGAAATGTCAGGAGAGAGTGTGGTGAGCTCTGTGGTGCCCGCAGCTACAACCCGGACCACCTCTTATAAGTGTGCCAGCACCAGTTCCAAATATGTGAAACTGAATGTCGGGGGTGCCTTGTATTACACCACCATGCAGACCCTCACCAAGCAGGACACCATGCTGAAAGCGATGTTCAGTGGGAGAATGGAGGTGCTTACAGATAGTGAGGGTGAGTCTTTCTAATCCTTTGTCAGATACGTTATTGTTCTGTCATGAATCTCTAAGTGTGGGGAAGCAGCTACCCAAGATGAAGCCCTGGATGTAAGGACACTTGGTAGGAGCCCAGTCAGAGACGGGAGGAGCTGTCATGGGTGGAAGGTGGACATACATTCCTTGTGTGGTCAGTGCCAGGCAGCTGTCAAGGCAGGGAACCAGAAGAAGCTGCGGATGGCCGAGTAGTGTGAGACCCCAGGACATGTCTTTGCTGTGGCTCTTAGTTTAGGATTCTAGAATGTGGTTCTATGTGAAGAACCCCTCCTTAGGATCCATATGCACAGGGTTTGTCCTGATTGCAATGCTTCTGTAGTGCATTAGTGGGGGTATATTGGAAGCTCTTGCCTCTCACTAGTCTAACTTTTTGAGATGGTGTAAGGCCCTGTTCACACCACATTTAGAAAAAGTTAGCTTTTAAACAGAATCTAACCTGATGCCTATCCTGCTGCATATTAGTTCCGTTGTGGAAGATCCATGTGGATCCTGTTCATCAGCTGGAAAAAAATGTGCATTCTTGTTTTAACCACTTATGCCCGATTCACATAGCATTTTCAGCCCCCATTCATGGTATCAGTCGGGACACTTAAAAATGTGTTCCTATTCATACCATGGTAATTCCATAGACTACAGAGCAAATGTACTCCTAACTGGACCACGTTTGCCCTACTTAGCACACGTGTATGGGTTTCTGCACCAGGCACAAATGTGTAGTCAGTCTATGAGCAAAGTGTGCCGAAATGTGGGGGCATATTCTCAAGATAGGTGCTGGTCCCAGCGCTTGTCTGACATTTATGGCATATCCAATTGACATGCCGTAACTATCGGAGATGGGAACACTGCCCTAAAGTGTTTAAACAGTATTTGCCTAAAAACAGCAATATCAATTATTGGTAACTTTTGTATTTTCGTATTAGTAACATGACAAAAGAGGGAGTGTTTTGAACTTTTATACCCTTCCTCATAGCTGGTCATAATTTTTTTGGCTCCTCGTTTTTCCTTCCTCCCGCCTTTCAAGAGCCATAGATTTTTATTTTTCAATCGACACAGACATAAGAGGGCTTGTTTCTTTGGGGAAAAAATGAACTTTTAATGGTGCCATTGACTGTACCATATATGTACTGGGAAGCGTAGTGAAATGTGAAAAATGCATACTTGCGCCATGTTTACAGGGGTTTAATTTTTTGGGCATTCACTTATCAGTATAAATTGTTATCTGTATTCTACAGGTTGTTACAATTCCGGTCGTACCAAATATGTAGGGTTTTCAGTATGTATTAGCACTTTAAAAAAATATATATATATAATACACATACATACATACATACATACACACACACATATTTTCTATTTCTTAAATTTCTGCTGCAGCGCCATTTTCTGCCATCAATAACTTTTATTTTTCACCTATGGACCTGATTGCGGTTTATTTTTTACAGGCTTAAGTGTACTTTATATTGGTACCATTTTGTGATAGGTGCCACTTTTTTGATCACTTTTTTATTCCAAATTTTTGTGGGCATGAAATAGCAAAAAAGAAAAAAAAATGCAATTTTGGCGTTTGGATTTTTTTTTCCCCTGTACAGCGTACGGGATAAATTGTTATATTTTAATAGTGACTTTACATTTTTTACGACAATACCAATTATGTTTATCTTTATATTTTTATTTGTATTTTTTTATACCTTTTAAAACATTTAAACTTTTCCATGTCTTTACATGACCACTGTAGTGTGTATCATCGATTATATAAATAATACAGAAGAGCGTACCAAGATGGAGGTTCTATTAATTCCTGCCTGGGGCGGGAAGTAATAGAAAGTGGAACACCTCAGCTGTGGAAACGGATTGCCAACCATACTGCGGCAGTGCCGTTCAGAGTGGGAAACAGTGTGCAGTATTTTTTGTCCATTTAGACGCTGCGTTAAGCAGCAGGGATTGGAGCCAGCTTTGTTCACTGCTGTTGGCAATAAGCAGCCGGCACGAGCCTCCTGTGCAGTGTATTTCGGGTACGTCCACATGACAAGGATATTCATTTGGTTTTCGGGTTTAAAAACCAACGATCAACAACCCTCATTGGCTTTCATAAAAAATCCGCCAAGTAGTCTACACTGCACGGTTTTCTGGTGGATGGATCTTCACACCCTGACGTTCTGAAAAACTCGGAACATGCACAATCTTCCACCCGTTTTTTTGGCAGAAGCTGCACTATTCAATGATTAGGGGGACGGGTAAATCCTCAGACATAACCGTCCCCCAAAACTATTGAAAAACGATAAAATAATTTTTTAAACAAAATCCGACCGATATTTTGTCACTGCTGTGACCGTAGCCTTGTTGAGTAAGCCCGCTACATAGGACCTTACAGACAATAGGACTAGGGGCTAAAGGGATGATTGGAAGCCAACCCTGGTCTGTTTTCCAAAGTCATAACCTGAGATGCCAATGGAGAACTACCTCTTTTCATCCCAAAAAGCAAAGCAAGTAAAGTCAGATGTGAAAACAATAGTCATATGTTTCTTAGAATTTGTAACCACGGGTCAAACATTTAATCAAAGTTGTTACATGAAGGTTTTGATTTGAAGTTCACAATTTATGGAGAAAACCTCAAGATTTGTGCCATCAGCGGACTGGATCCTCCTGACAAAACACCTGCCCACACGGCAATTTTGGATGAAAACTGACATGACGCCTTTGTTTCACCCTCCTTATTGACCCAATCTCGCTCCATTCAGCATTTTTTCTTTTTGATTTCCATGGATTAAAAGAGACCTGAAAGGAAAATGCTTTGGTGATGTTTAGTGGTGAAATAAAAGGCGACAGAAGTAGTGCAAGGCATTAAGGCCTCGTTCACACGGCTTATTGCCGGCGTAATTGCGGGGAAGGGATTTCGCCCTGCAATTTCGCCGGCAGCCGTGCAGCGGGGCTGGGGGCCGGCAGCTCGCCGGCCCCATAGACTGTCATTATCTACGGCGCGTAGGCGCCGTAAATAATGTGCGTGTCACTTTCGCCCCGCCCGGCGTATTCGAGAGAACGTTAAGGGCGTGTTCACATGGCGTTTTTGAATATGTTTTCGGGTATGTTTTATGTACCCAAAACGGACCCCAAAACATATTCAAAAATGTTAATCGAGCTTTTACATTGAAAGCAATGTAAAACATGCATTGTCGTTCAGACGATACGTTTTGCATACGTCTTTCAGATGCGTAAAACGGATCTGATCATAGCATTGACATGTCAATTCTTGATCTGTTTTATGCATCCGACACCCTATTTAAAACTATAGGGTATGTTTCTGCTGCACAGAAAACGTATCCAGACACTCAAACGCTGCGTAATACGTATCCAAACACGTACCCAAAGTGTGGTGAGTGTTTGGATACGTTTTCTGTGCAGCACGTTCAATTTGTTTTTCGGATTGAAAAACGCTGTGTGAATATATCCTAAGAGAGACTGAAATCGATGATGATTTCTAAATAAATTCTTTTTTTCTTTTGGGTATGTTCACACTGTGTGCTTCGGCGCGTACAGTACATCGTGTGTTTCGGGAGCTTGCGCTGATCAGCGCGTACCCCGACGTTTTGGGGGGAGGGGGGCGCAGCCCATTGGCCCCATAGACATGCATTACTCACGGCGCGTAATCGCCACAAGTAATTGACATGTCACTTATCTGCCCGCGCGTACAATACAATCGTATTGTATGAGCTGGGAGAGGAGGTGTAATCCATAGTTCTCTATGAGAGCTATGGATTACCATAATTATGGGGCGCATTTCCCCACGTATTAAGCACAGTAGGCCGCGAAATGTGCCCCAAAATAAGCCGTGTGAACATAGCCTCTGGGTAACCCTTTGTAATTTAGGTATTCAAGCCTGCATGCTGCACTGGTCTATATCAATAGATCCTTTACCTTGCTCCTGGTACAGGTAAAGCCTGTGCATAGATTTACAATGTCGCGGTGTCATAGACTAAAGTGGTTCTCAGGTTGCAGTGACTGGCTAGAAGAATCATGCAAGAGCTCCAAACCAGTCAATGTCTGTCTATTTATTCTTATATTCAGGTATATGGAAAATCTTACAGAACCTATATGTGGTTTTAGAGCTTACAGTATTAATGGAGTCACTGTATTCAGGTTTGGTCCTGGGTGTGCCCAATAAATAACCATTGTTCTGAAATATCTCTTCCTCTGGCTCCTTCCTTTCCCTAAATACTCCTAAATTTCTGCTTGGTGATCATGTGCAAATCTTATTATTTGTATATACAGTAACCATCCAAAAAATACTCGTTAAGGCCTCCAGAGCTTCCTATCCATAACACTCATTTAGGTGCCTTAAAAGTTGGAACCGTTTCTGAGTATGTTTGTGACGCTGATTCTGAAAATGACACCCGTTTTCCCCTTGCCACCTTACCAAGTAGATGCTGCTGAAAGTAGTGGTCACTCAGTATTGTACTAAAGAAATGTTGGAAATTCATGTGAAACAGAAAAAATGTTAGCACATTTAAAGGAGTTGTCTCATTACAAGCTTTCAGCCTACTTTAATGTGTCTGGCAGCAAAGGATTTTTTAATTCAGGGGCGTGCTTCTTGTCTGCCTCTTCTCCTCCCTCTTCCCCCCTCCCCTCAGCATACAGAAAGCTCTCCTCCATAACTTCTATACAGCAGGGGGAGGGCGAGGGGGATTGCTGGCAGGGTTAACCCTGTATGTGCCTGCCTAGGTCTGCTGCTCACTGCTGGATCACAGCTGAGTCAGGAGAGGGCTGATCTATGAGTGTGGAGAGGTTTGTGAAGCTGTGTATGCTAATAGCAGAGCGGGGGGATGAATGTTCCTATACCCCCTACTTAGCATAAAATTTCTCCATGGACATCTCAAGCAACAACAAACAAACCCTGTCAGAACAGACACAGGGCAGCTGTGAAGTGTGTTACTATAATCACAATGTGTCTCTAATACAGCAGAGCATGAACCGTTTCACATGCCTCCCTGATCGTTCAAATTTGTATAGTCAGAGCTCCACAGACACATCATGATTATAGTAACACACTTCACTGCTGTCACATCTACTGACCACAGATCACCTCACCACTGCTCTCCTCAATCTTGAAAAGAGCAGGAGGGAAACAGGCACACACAGGGTTAATCCACTACACCGACACAGAAGCCCCGAGCCCTCCCCCCCCTTCCCCACAAGAAGCTTCTGTGCAGGGGGGCCTGTGCTCTGACCTGTATTCAGAAAAAGATGAGTCATTAGCACTGACAGCCAGTGAGATAAAGATCAACAGGTCGGCTGCTATAAGGGATTTAAGGGGTGATGCACTCCTACTACCAGGGATAACTCAAAAATCATAGGGGCATTTAAAAAAGAAAATAATTGCAAAGCTTTCTTTTTTTTTAAAGGGTCTTTTTTTAAAAAAAACCCCAAAAAAATTTTATGAGACAACCCCTTAAAGAACGCTTTCAAACAAATCAAAGAATTTTCAATTTTCTAAGTAATTTTTTTTCCCTCTTTCACTACTTGTTAAAAACAAATAAAAAAAAATTAAAAAATTAAAACTTTAATTTCATAAACTAAGCTGCTAGAACAAAAAGGATGGGATTATTTGGCCCCGGCACACTCGATAACCCCCGAATAAGGTCAACATTTCTAAGGGCACCCAAAAGTTTTGTCTCAAAGGGGTAATTTTTCCTTTTAATAACCACCCCCATAGAAAAAATATTATTTCCCCGTCTCATACCCTTTTTCCTTTTTTGAACCGTAACTTCTATCTCCTTACTGATTTTAAATCAACTCCCTTAATTACAACTTGCAAACCATTTATAGTCCCAAAAACCCGTAAAAATTATAGCTAAGTTTAATTAAAAAAAAAACGCAAAAATAGCCAACTAACCTAGTAACCTATGCCACAGTTCTGTTTACCTGCAAGCATCTCACTTTGTTAGTGCCCAAAAGCATAAGAACAGGTTGGAGTTGGAAACTCGTATTTGCTTTTTTTTCCCTTTTCTATGGATATACAACAATAAAATGATTTGATTTTATCTATATTTTGCCTTGCTGGACATTGGGATTTTTTTGTCTTAAGTTTAAAACGAATATGTGACGTCTCTTGATTTGTCTCTTTTAGCAATTACTTGTGTTCCCCATGAAATAACAATTCTTGAGCATCTTCTCTTATTACTCTGTGTTGTGCAGTTTGTCTGTTAGGGCTTGTCCCCACGGTCAGATTTACAGACTGTTTTCGGATTTGAAAGCCGTCTGTAAACCGACTGTCAACCTTCCTGATAGACTTTAATAGAAAATCCGTGCGGCAGTCCCCACTGAACGGACTTCCTGTCGGACAGTTCTTTACACGGCCGGCGGTCCAAAAAGCTTGTTAGTGGTTGAGGGGGAATCCGCAAACTGCGGACAGAACAGTCTCCCAAAACCATGTACAAGATGTTAAAATACTGGCTTTATTCTTTAATCAGAATCCGGACGGTGTTTGCTTACTGCCGTGTGGACGCACCCTTATTCCTTCTAGAAATGTATTACTGAATCAATCAGCTGGATTTCAACAATGAGTGTCCCTGCACAGTGTGCTTAGTCCAATCATTACAGTCAGTGTGTGCAGGACACACCCCTTTGAAAACTGGATTGATAACACCCAGTTGACTGGTTCAGCAATACACTTCTAAAAGGAACAACAGAGGAACAGCATAACACAGAGTTTAAAGAGAAGATGCTCCAGAATTGTTATTTCATGGAAAACATAAGTATTTAATAACATAGACTTGTCACTGGTGCTGCTGTATTCATCCAAGGTTACCATCTGCAGGATATAGGTATCGTAGTCAGCATTCTGTAATGGTATGCTTTGCTTGCCTCTGCAGCTATTTCATTCACAAAAATATGGCACTTTTGTCCTGTTGGCAGCACCTGCTGGAACCAAAGGAGATCTTTCATTTTCCATTCATATTTATAATCAGAATTTTCATCTACAGTACCTGCTGCTATTACATCACCATTGTGTTCTATTAAGGTTGGATTCTTATAGACCGATGTGGGAAGCACTTTGGGACCATATTAAATTACCTGAGAGATGGAGCTGTTCCACTTCCAGAAACACGAAGAGAAATCGAAGAACTCTTGGCAGAGGCAAAGTATTATTTGGTGCAGGGGCTGGCAGATGAATGTCAAGCATCTCTTCAGGTAGGATTTCTTTAAAGGGAATGTGTCATGAGAAAATGACCTATTTTTTGTATTAGATAAATAATTTTTTTTTCCCCCATATAATTATCAATATTTTAGAAATCTTGCAATTTTCACTTTCGCCACTAGGTACAATAATAGTCCGACGCTTCCTGTCCTATAGAGAAAACATTTCAACAGTCTCCTTATTATCAGTAAAAGCAGGGTTACACTGAAAGGAGGCACCAATGTGTATAGATAACACAGGATCCACCAGGCACAAGAAGAGATGTCACAGCTCCCCCCTCCCTGCACACTGACTTCTTCACAGACCACGTCTAGAAAACTCTCCTATAGAAGTCAATAGGACTGATCCAGTTCACGGACTCCTATGTCCATGAAGCTGCTGTAAAACATCTCTCTAAATGCTGCTAAAAGCAGCTCACGAAAGCTGCCTGCCTCCATAATCCTGTACAGGCAATGGAATTAAAAGCTACGGTCAGAAAATTAAAACAGCTAAGTAGTAAAGAATATGTATCGCTATCATTTTAATAAGTAGAAAAAGATATTGGTGGTAGATTGCCTTTAAAAATGTGATATTGTATGTGTAGTAATGCTAGCACAGGAGTCTCAAATAAAAGATTCAGGTCTGATATATAGAGTGTATTAGACATGTAGCATAGTTTGCTCTTCTGGAGATCCCAGTAGCCTGTAATTATTATTACTTATTTTTGAGCACCATTGATTCCAGCGTGCTGTAAAAACAAAGGGGTTCAAATACATAATATATCAGGACACATACAATATAAATACTAAATAACAAACTGATGTAAAAGAACGGGGGACCCTGCCCATGCGCGCTTACAATCTACAATGGAGGAGGAAGGAGACGGAATGTGAGGGACGGGGATGTCTGTATTATGGTGGAGTGGCTAACATGAGGATCAACTCATGTAAGCATGGAAACCATAAGCTTTTTCAAACCCTTTGGTAGAGGTCGGCAATTAATGCTAAAAGCCTGAGTATTACTGAGGGCAACTGCAGTGTCCTCCTCTTCTGTGTCACACAACAGTCTGTGAAATTGAGATAGAAGTTGTTGTCCTTTGGGATAATATGGAAAAACCCTGCAATCCCTGGTAGTTTTCCTATTCTGGTGACTAAATGGAGCTGCTATTTTGTAAGGAAACTTCTCATATATCAGCTATATGAGTCCGGGTGCATATGATACAAAAGGTGAGGGGTGCAGGCCCTCTGGTTTTTATGGAGTTTAATAGTGGGGTCTTCTGTTGCTAGGCTAAGTGGGCCACTCTACAAACCTTTTTAATAGGCGTTTAAACAAGGTCACGTAGCTTCTGTGTTACAGCCATTATTATTATTATTATTTATTTTTTGAGCACACTTGGTTCCAGAGCGCTGTACATTCAGGTTTCATACATAACATAGGTCAAACAAGTACAAAGGTGACAAATTAATAACTAACAACTTGTACAGAAGGAGTGAGATCACTGCCTGCAAGGGCTTACACTCTAAAAGTAAGGTGGGAAGAGACAGAAGGTGAGTGTCTGACATATTTGTGGAGTGTGTAGTGGCAGTAGGGTTATTGTTGGTTATAGTCTCCTGTAGAGATGGGTTTTCAGGTTGCTTTTGAGGCTGGTGAGAGTGGGGGAGAGTCTGAGGTGTTGGGGCAGTGAGTTCCAGAGTGTGGGGGAAGCACGAGAGAAGTCTTGGAGACGGTTGTGTGAGGAGCTGATAAGGGGAGAGAAGAGATGAAGGTCCTGTGAGGAGCGGAGGTTTGCGGGGACGGGAAAATTTTTGGGAGATTAGAGCAGAGATGTTATGGAGGGGAATGGTTATGGAGAGCCTTGTAGGTCAAGGTTGCTAATTTAAAACTGGATTCCTGGGCATGGGTAGCCATGTAGGGATTGGCAGAGGAGAATTGAGGAGAGAGGGGGAATCAGACGGGCAGCAGAGTTTTAAAGGGTGGATTGGAGGGGGGGCGAGGGTGCTAGCTGGGAGGCCACAGAGAAGGATTGTTGGGAATAGTCTAGGCGTGAGATGGGGCATGGGACGAGCATTTTTGTGCTTTCAAATTAAGGAATGAACGGATACGGGAGATATTTTTCAGGTGGCCCGGGGCAGGTGGGGGTGAGGATTTGGATGTGCGGTTTGAAAAGGGCAGATTGGGGTCAAGGGTTATCCCAAGGCAGCAGACTGTAGAGCTGTGAGAGAGTGTAGCCATTGACTGTGATAGAGAGATCAGGTGGAGGGATGGAGTGGGACGGTGGAAAGATGATGAATTCAGTTTTCTCCACGTTTAGCTTCATTTCTGAAGTTTCACTTCCTGTTCCATAGACATGAGTAAGATTTAATTTTTTTTTTGCTATGTAAACCTTACTTTAAGAAAGAACAGTTATGTGATCCCAGGAGGATAAACTTTCTTAATGTTTGTACTCAACAGAATAAAGATGTGTATGAACCTTTCTGCAAAGTCCCAGTGATCACATCATCAAAAGAGGAGCAGAAGTTGATAGCTACATCTAACAAGGTCAGAAACACTTGGCTGTTGGTTCTCCATAATTGCATTACTGGCATGGGGAAGGCATAGGGTATTCGCTGCATGTTTCAATGTGTAATAGTCGTCTTCTGCACCTACTCAGTAAATATATGGCCTGCCTAAGTCAGTCTTCTGTTACATAGTTTTTGATCAATTAAAAAGTACATTTTATTTTTAAGCATTAATAAATCCATTAGTAGTAGATTTTTTTTTTTTTTTAATACAGCATTTCACCACAATAAGTGCTTTAAAAAATACAACTAAATGATGCTAAAAAATGTTTTTGGTAATATCACTGAGATATGTTTGGTTTCCTTCCCACAGCCTGCAGTCAAGTTACTTTACAACAGAAGCAATAACAAGTATTCCTATACCAGGTAGGTTTTCACCATGCAGTGTGCACAGTTTCACAAGAAATGTATTTAAAGGTGGTTAAAAGCTGATGTTTCCACAATTAATCAGCTCTTACATCAGACATCCTCAAACTGCGGCCCTCCAGCTGTTGGGAAACTACAACTCCCATCATTCCAACTGTTATAGATTATATAAATGCATAATGGGAGTTGTAGTTTCCCAACAGCTGGAGGGCCGCAGTTTGAGGATGCCTGTCTTACATCATCATGGCTTCATCAATGGAGGTGTATGTATGTGTACCGGTTCAAGAAAAAGTAAGTAAATCGTACTGTTCTTGTATTTAATCAAGCAGATTCAGTAAACATTCACAGTGCAGGGAGATGAATACGGTGCTATTTTGGCACTTGTCATTAATTCATTCCAGAAGGCAAGTTGAGTACCAAAAAGGTTGGACACCACACAAATACTTCCCATAAGGAATAATGTAGATAGAATTAATTCATTCCAGACCATCTATATTTTCTAAGGTATCGATAAGGTTGTATTTTACTAAGCAAGCATTAAAAATACATAGACCTGAATGATGTTACATAGAGAAGCGCTTGAAGATGTAATTCCTGAAAACTGCTAAATATGACACAGCAACTTAAAAAGGGGCTCGACTATATCATGCATGAGCTGAATGCATAAGGGCTTTGACTGACCTTTAGCACAAAGGTTACAGAGCAGCTCATGTAACACCGTGAGAGCAACACTAAGGGTATGTTCACACAGGGCATATTTCAGTGATTGCGCTGCAATATGCCCGAAGTACGCCCCGCAAATATGGTATTTCATAGCTCTCATTAAGTGCTATGATTACCTGCCGTTTTCCCCAGCGTATAATACGCGCTGGGTAAAAGAATTGACATGTCACTGAAAGTCAGTGGGAGCCAGCTGTGTCAGTGCTTTAGAAGTACGCGCTAGCCAACACGTACTTCTAAAACACCCGCCATATTGCAGCGTGTACAGGACGAGACGCAATACACCGTGTGAATATGGCCAGACTGACATGGCTGAAGATGGCATATGCTTTCAGTATTGCGATGACAACGAGTTCTAGTGTATAACGAGCCTATTTTTTCTCATGAGCATGATAAAGTTCCAAATTCATTACAATTTGAAGTGGTTGATTACCATGGTTTGACTTTAAGGGGCGGTTCACACGGCTTATTCAAGCCGTAATTGCGGGACGGATTTCGCCCGCAATTACGGCTTCAGTAAGGGGCGGGGGCGCTGCCCGCCGGCCCCATAGACTTTCATTATCTACGGTGCGTATCCCGTCGGGATAATGAACATGTCACTTTCTCCCCGCCCGGCGGATTCGCCAAGTGGGTAGGAGAGACGGAATCCATAGTTCTCTATGAGAACTGTGGATTACCGTAATGGCTGGGACGGATTCCAGCCGTATTGCAGCGCAGTATGGCGTGCAATACGGCTGCAATCTGTCCCTGCAATAAGCAGTGTGAATGGCCCTTAATAAGTGAACCTCTCTTATTGACATGTACAGCTTTGAGAAAGATGTTAGGGCCAGTTCACACTATGTTTATGGCTTACGTCAAGTACCGTATATACTCGAGTATAAGCCGACCCGAGTATAAGCCGAGGCACCTACTTTTGCCCAAAAAACGGGAAAACTTATTGACTCGGGATAAGCCTAGGGTAAAAAATGCAGCGGTACTGGTTTAAAATTTAAAAAAAAAAATGGATACCAATAAAATTACATAAGGCAGTTTAATGTCCCCCAATAGGCAATTATAGGCAGATATAGGCCCTATATGCAGGTATAGGTAGGTATATGTCCCCATAAGCAGATTTATAGGCAGGTTATGGCCCCATACGCAGGTAATAGGCAGGGGATATGGCCCCATACGCAGGTATAGGGCAGGCTGTAGGCAGGTATAGGGCAGGTAATGGCAGCTGTAGGCAGGTATAGGGCAGATATAGGGCCGGCTGTAGGCAGGTATAGGGCCGGCTGTAGGCAGGTATAGGGCCGCTGAGGAGGTATAGGCCGGTGTAGGCAGGTATAGTGCCGGCTGTAGGCAGTATAGGGACGGCTGTAGGCAGGTATAGGCCGGCTGTACGCAGGGATATGGGCGGCTGTAGGCAGGTATAGGGCCGGCTCTAGGCAGGTATAGGGCCGGCTGTAGGCAGGTATAGGGCCTGCTGTAGGCAGGTATAGGGCCGGCTGTAGGCAGGTATAGGGCCGGCTGTAGGCAGGTATAGGGCAGGTATAGGCCCAGCTGTAGGCAGGTATAGGGCCGGCTGTAGGCAGGTATAGGGCCGGCTGTAGGCAGGTATAGGCAGTTTAAAAAAATAAAAAAACAATCACTTACCTGACTCCCCGCTGCTCCGTCTCCCTCGCTGCTCCCTGCTCCCGCGCGCTGTCCTCGGGTCTTCTTGGCACAGGCGGGTGATGTCATCAGGCCGCGCACGCAGCGTGATGACACACGCTGCCTGTGCCGGAAACTCCGGACAGCCGCCAGTCTGCGGCCGCCCGGAGTCCACTGCGGAGCACGGAGCGCTCGCTCTGTGACCCGCAGGGGTATCCCTTCACCTATATGCGCTCCGGAGAGTCGCATGTAGGTTGAAGGGATCCGCGGACAGTGCCCGGGCCAGCGCAGCGCCCGGACACTGTGCGCTCACTCGGCGTTCAGTTATATGCGCTCCCTGAGGAGCCGCATATAGCTGAAGCGTCCCTGTCGGTGCCCGGGCCATCGCAGCGCCCGAGCGCCGACAGTGACTCGAGTATAAGCCGAGGGGAAATTTTTCAGCATATTTTTTGTGCCGAAAAACTCGGCTTATACTCGAGTATATACGGTACATACGTTTTTTTATACCAAAAACCGTTTTAGAACATAGTTTGACATATCTTTAGACTACAATGGGTCAAATGTAAAGTTAAAGACGTATCTTTTTGACTCTGAATCCATATACTGGTTTTTTTTTTTGTTTTGTTTTTTTTAGGTGTACTAGTCTATTCTGTCCTGCAAGCAAAAACATGTTATGATACAGTTTTTCTTTTTGCATTAAAGCCTGAGTGGTATATGCAAACATAATGGCATACGTTTGTGTGTCAAATGTACGATTTTGTACATGATGAGTTTTTCATCAGAAATCATCACATGATGATAAAGTCCTTTCAACAAAGGTATTTTTTCTTTTTGTGCTAAAAAACTGATACAAACATATGCTAACATACCCCTATATGTTTGACGAATATGTTAAAAAAATGTAGATGTACACAATAAGTATATGTTTTGATACATTACTCATAAACTGTATGTTAAAAATGTAGTGTGAACCTAGCCTGCAGAAAGTTGGAAAAAGGGTTACATAGTTACATAGTTAGTAGGTTGAAAGAAGAAACATGTCCAAACAGGTTCAACCAAGGGTGGGGAAAATGTGGGTGAGGGAGAGAGACAAGGACTTAAAGCCAGGCTCTCCACGGGGTTAATGCCCCAAACCCACAAGGCAAGAACCAAATCTGCTCCGGGGAGCTATATCTCACCCCAGAGCCTCCACCAGCCAGGACCCAGAATTTTCCCCTATAGTATGCTTTAATATTTTGTTCCATAGGTATTAAGCCTTTTAAAACCCTACAGTTCCTGCGTTCCCAGCCCCTGGGCGGCTTTTCCAAAATTTTTACAGTTCGTACGTGAAGAACGCTTTTTCCCCCCTTGGAGTTGAACCCTTTTTTTTCTTAAGCGAAGGAAGCCCCCCTTGTTTTTTTGGGGGGGTTCACCTGAAATAATTTTTTCCCCATATTTTTTTGTGGGGACCATTTATATATTTTAAAAATTAATCATGTCCCCCCAAAGCCGCTTTTTCAGACTAAAAAATTCTTTTTAAAACCCTCCCCTATAACTAAATGCCCATTCCCTTATAAGTTTGGTTGCTCGTCTTTGTACTCTCTCTAGCTCTATTACATTCTTCTATAACTGGGGCCCAAAACTGAACAGCATATTCTAAGAGTGATCGCACCAATGCTTTGTACAGCGGTGGGAAATGACATCCTTGTCCCGGAGTCCATGCCTCTTTTAATACACGCCAATATCTTACTGGCCTTAGAGGAAAGCTGACATTGCATGCTGTTCTGTAGTTTATGATCTACAAGAACGCCCAGATCTTTCTCAAGCAATTCTCCCAGTTTTTCTCCCCTAGGACATATGATGCCTGTATATTATTTTCTCCCAGATGCAGAACCTTACCATTTTTCCACATTGAACCCATTTCCAGTGGATGCCCAAGCACTCAGTGTGCCCAGGTCTGCTTGCAATTTATGAGCTTTCTTCCATAGATTGCACTACAATACATAGCTTGGTGTCATCTGCAAAATCGAAACCGTGCTATTGATCCCTTCCACTATAGCGTTAATAAATAACATTAAATAAGGAGAGGACCCAATACTGAGCCCTGCGGCACACCACTCTAAACCGGGGACCACTCAGAGTAGGATTCATTTACCACCACTCTCTGAGTACGTTTCCAGCAGCCATTTTTTTAATCCAATTACACACTGTTATCTCTAACCCAATGGATTCTAGTTTACCTAACAAACGCTTATGGTTCAGAAACATTGCTAAAATAGATATACCTCAATCCTTTGTTGACAAAAAACTTACAACATGCTCAATCTTCGCTCGGGTTTTCGTGCAGATGATGTGCAATTTATGGGCAACGGGCGAATCCACAAACCATGGACGGAACCGTCCCCCCAAAACCGTGCAAAAGACATAAAATACTGTCTGGATTCTTAAACAGAATCTGACTGGCGTTTTACATTTGCTGTGTGGACGTACTCTTACTCGCTTCATTGTGGATGTTTATTCAATGCGCTCAATAAAATACGTGAAGAGTACATAGTAAGATTGTGTTTGTTAATTAAAGGGGTTTTCTCGCTACAAAGATCATATCTATAATGATGGGGACAGTAACCTCTTTTTAGTGACCTCTTAACGCAGTGCTTTCAAAAAGATGTATGACATTGTAAAACCCTAATAGTAGGAATCTGGCCACTTTGACTCTGTAGGTTCTGGTCCCAGCTATCAAAAAAAAAAGGTGGTTACCGATGCGCACTTGCCTTCATTCACTTCAATCATTGTTTTTATGCTGTTTAAGACTCTTTGGCAGGACCGGCAATTATACTGTTTCTATTTCTATTTGCAGTAACTCTGATGACAACATGCTCAAGAATATCGAGCTGTTTGACAAGTTGTCGTTAAGGTTTAATGGAAGGGTTTTGTTCATTAAAGATGTGATTGGTGATGAAATCTGCTGTTGGTCATTCTATGGTCAAGGTCGAAAAATTGCAGAAGTGTGCTGTACGTCCATTGTGTATGCCACAGAAAAGAAACAAACAAAGGTAGGTTGATTTATTTACTTATTCTTTTCTTTTAGGGTATGTTCACATGGCTTATTTGGATGTGGTTTTCGGAGCGTTTCCGCGCCCAAAACAGTGTCTGAAATGCCCCCAGTTCATTTCATTGATTCCTATGTAAAACAGCGTTGTAGTTCACACACAACAAGGTTTTTACGCGCTTCTTTGGAGGCTGTTTTGGGTGCTGAAAAAGAAGTGTCATGTCAAGTCTTGAAGCGTATTTTAGGTGCGTTTTTTGACCTGGTTATTAATTTATATAGTTGAAGACAGTGTTGAAAACCTCAGCCAAAACCACGCTGAGAAACGCATGTGAAACCTCTTGTGAAGAAGCGTGTTTTAGGTGCGGTTTTGATGCTGTTTTGGGAACGGAAACGCTTTGAAAACAGCGTCACAATCAGCTGTGTGAACATACCCTTAACCTGCAACGACCATACACTTACAAAACTGAAGTACAGTATGCAGTTAAAAAAGCTGTCTCTTGAAAAAAAAAAAAAAGTGTCTACTTTTATATTTTTTTTTTCCAAAGTTAGGGTTATTTATACTGTACCTTTATTACATTTTCTGTGGGCTTCCTGCAGTTCTACACCAGCTATTTGGGACTGGACTCACAGAAAACAGCCCCAGAGATCAGGTGACCAAATGGGGTTTGGCTTTTTTCAGGGCAGCCTTCGAAGCCACACCTTGTCGGTCCTGCTTCCCAAGTCCTTTAAGGGTATGTTCACACGGCATTTTGGGTCCATGTGAACATACGCTTTTAGATGCGTGTTTGGGTCTGTCTAACAATGAGCAGTGCGTTTTTACATTGCTCGCAATGTAAAACGCACATTGGCGTTCACATGAGTGATCGCTGATGCGTGTTTACATTGCATCTTTCGGATCCGTTCCAAGAATTGACATGTCGATTCTTGGTCCAAAAGACGGAGCAGGAGCCCTATAGTAAAGTATAGAGTGCGATCCTGCTGCATCGAACACGGATCCAAACACGCAGCTGCATGTTGGATCCGATCGATGCTGCGTTTTTGGATGTGATTTTCGAATTCAACACATACCCGAAATCATATCCAAAAACGCTGTGTGAACATACCCTAACAAGGGAGGAAATGCGCATACACTGAAACTAAAGCTGTGTGGGAGATAGACAAAGCACAACAAAGAATCCTGGGATTTGTAGTTATCCAGGACAAACAGGAAACACAAAACTTAGAATGAAAAGGATCGCAGGGATATAAATAGAGCCCCAGGAAAGCAAATTGAGAATATCTGTCATTTTAGGGTGCTGGAAAAATCAGTTCAATTTTATTTTATTTTTTATGGGGAGGGGTGAGGTTGTAGCCAATAACCAAATTTAAAAGGTGAATCTTTAATTAGGTTTTCCACAGTGTTGGATAAATCTTTATTTAAATGACCAATTTAGATTGAACCTTGTGAAATATAGTGTCCAAAAATGGTTCGCCATACTGAGCTATTAGGCAGTGCAGTTACCAGTTTGTGCTATACAGCAATATCTAGAAATGCACTTTGCATTAGTGTAGTGTCCTAGACTGACCTTGTTGATTGTATTTGGCTATTCAGGTTGAATTTCCAGAGGCCAGAATCTATGAAGAGACTCTTAACATTTTACTCTACGAGGCACAGGATGGACGGGGACCAGATAATGCTCTGCTGGAGGCCACAGGAGGAGCAGCAGGACGCTCTCATCACCTTGATGATGATGATGAGAGGGACCGCATTGAAAGAGTGAGACGGATTCACATCAAACGACCAGATGACAGGGCCCATCTTCACCAGTAGGACTTGTCCACCTTGACCATGATTTCTCCGTCCACAAAACAGACCTTTTTGCTCTGGTTATTCCCAATCCACAGGGGAAGAGGCCGTTTAATGGTTGACATGGTTGTAAATGACACATGTGCGAGTTTGGGTCCAGCCTCATCTGTTACACTTTCTGTGACTTATTTATATCACTTTGAAGGGACAGGGACCTACCTTGAGTGCGTTTCTTTTTTTTTTTTTTTATTGTGTGTATGGATTTCCCCAGCCCCATAGCAACTGCTGGTTGTATATATGTAAAGCATGCCAGCAAGGCGCTGACATAGGATGTATCAGATGTGGGAAATGAAGGTGAATTTGTGTCCAGGTGGACTAAATCTATTGCCTTAATGCATTGCTTGATAGTCTGTGGTACACATTGACTGTATACTGTATGTAGACCAAGAAAAGAATTCTATACTTCCGTTCAGTGCAATTAATTCCAGTAGAGGTTTTGGAGGTAACTTGTCTTCATTGGTTTGCATTCAGCTACTCTTGCTGCATACCTGTTGAGCTCTGTTAAGTTGGTTTCAACTCAAACAGATGTCAGTAATAACTTTATTTCATGTATGAACATTTTCGGCTTTACAGAATCCAAATGGGAAATTTTCCTTACCACCAAGACAAGCATTGCATCTTCAAGTGTTTTTATGTCAGGATTAATATTCTATATATTTTTCTTTGTTTTACGTATCTTTAGTCTCTTATATGTATAAAATAATTTATATTGTCCCTAATCCCCAATAAACACAAATATGGACGCTTTTGAATTTTTGTATGTTCTATTCATATGTTGGGATAAGCTTTTCATAAATGTGTGTATGAAATCAGTATCCGCTCTATTTGTACATTGGAGGGATCTTTTCTATGAAAGCTGGCTGTGTATGACTAACTTAAACGGAAGGTGTCATCAGAAAATGACCTATTGTTTGACTCATGCTTTTCTGTGAAACACATTTGTGAAACACATTTTTTAAGAATTTTTTTTTTTTTTCCTCATTGTTACTGGGGTTTTTTTGTGGGGTTGTTTTTTTTTTTTTTTTGTTTTTTTTTTTTTTGTAAAATCCTGGAATGCTGCAGTTTTCACTTTGGCCATTAGGCCTAAGGCTATGTCTACACTGCAGTGGACAAAAAACGACCTGAAAACGAATTACTAAAAACGTTCATGAAACTGCGTTTTCTGTCCACTGCCTGTCAAAAGCAGCTGAAAAAACATGCGTTTTGGGATTTTTGGAGTGTTTTTTGAAGCGTTTTTGGAGCGTTTTTGCTCTGCTTTTTAATGTATGCACAAATTAAGCCATTGGATGTAAACTACACCCTACAGGTGGAGTTAACATGTTAAGTAGTCACTTCCTTTAGATGACTGTAGCCATTGTGAGCACATTGTCCTTTGTGTGCTGCTGCTGCGTGCTACTACTTTATTAAATTTTGCACCAGATTCTTGCACCAAAATCCACAAAAACCCACATTATCTTTGCATACAGCAAGATAACTTTATTAGCATCAAAATCTGTAAAGAAAAGGATTTTAGTGCCAAAATCCCCAAAAACGCATTATTGCGGCAAATTCCGTAAAAAAAAATATATTTTTTAGTCAGAAGCGAGATCACTTTATTAGCGCCAAAATCTGTAAAAAAAATTATTTTAGTGCCAAAAAACGTAAACCGGATTCTTGCGCCAAATCCGTAAAAAACTTATTTTCAGCGTCAGTAGCGAGATAACTTTATTAGCGCCAAAATATGTTTAGAAACAGATTTTAGCATCAAAAATCTAAAAAAAAAAAAAAAAAAAAAAAGACTGATTCTGATGCCAAAATCTGTAAAAAAACAAACAAATTTTTAGCGAAAAAAAATATGAATTGCGCAAAAAACGTTAGCGGCCAAAGCATGATCATTTTATTACAAAAGGTACAGACAAAGGACAGATCAGACACTTGTATGTAAATTTGATAAGGATTAACCTTTGTTACCACCCATTGTAGGTGGGACTTGGGTCTCTGGGAGGGTTTTCATTGAAAAATCGCCGTGAAAACGCGCCAAAAAATGCGCCAAAAGTCGTCCAGCGCTTTCCATAGACTCCTGTAGTAAATTTTCTGCCCGGCGCTGGCGTTTTTTAGAGCATGTTGCAAAATACGACCAGTGAAAAAAAACGAGTAGAAAAAAGAAGCTCAGTGTAGACAGCGGGAGGTTTACAATAGAAGTCTATGGGAGATGATTACAGTCGTTTTTCCAGCGTTTTTAGAAAACGAAAAACGCTGAAAAAACGGACGTTTTTCGGTGCAGTGTAGACATAGCCTAATAGTCGTCTGACACTTCCTGTTCTGTAGAGAGAACTTTTCAGCAGTCTCCTCACTATCAGCATAGGCAGGATTACACTGAAAGGTGACACCAATTTGTATAGATAACAGAAGATCCACCATTCACAATAGGAGCTGCTCACAGCTCCCCATCTTACCCTTCCTGCACACTGACTTCTTAACCAGTCACAAAGCGTGTCTAGAAAACTCCTAAAGAAGTCAATGCTCACAGACTCCTGTGTCCGTGTAGCTGCTCTAAATGCTGGCAAATGCAGCTCAGGCAAGATGGTGGCCCCCATAATCATATACAGGCAGTCCCCGGGTTACGAACGGGATAGGGACTGTAGGTTTGTTAAGTTAAATTTGTATGTAAGTTGGAACAGATATATTAAATGTAACTCCAGCGCAAAATATATATATATATATATATATATATATATATATATTTTTTTTTTTTTTTTTTTGGAGTTTTGGATAGTGCAAGGAATGGTTTTTACATTTATTTTGCTGTCGGTGCCTTTAAGAAGATTTTCGCCTGATTTTTAGCTCATGGGCTGCTGTGGCATGCTGGAACTTGCTGTTCCACATCAAATATTTGCTATGGAACTACAAGTACAACATGCCCCATAAGTTTGTAAGTCGGGGACTGCCTGTACAGAAAATTGAATTAAAAAAATCTATAATCTGAAAGTTAAAATTTGCTAATTCATAAAAAAAAAATATTGGTGATACATTCTCTTTAAGACTATGGTAAGATACAAGTATATTCTCTTCCAATAACAAGTAAGGGTATGTTCATATGGTGTGTTGGATTCGTTTTTGGATAAAAAAAAAAACCCATTCAAAAGCACTGTGTAAATCACATTTAACATGCAGGTGCATGTTTTTCTATGCGTTTTTCCTGCAGCAGAAATACACCCTATAGTTTTAAATAGGGCATCTGCTGCTTCAAATGGATCAAGAATTGACATGTCAATTCTTTGAACGGATCCGAAAGACGCATGTAAACACGCATCGGCAATCACTCATCTGTAAATAATACTGCATATTGTTAGATGCATGTTTGGGTTCGAAACGCGCATTTAAAAATGTATCCCAGCACGCCGTGTGAACATACCCTAATAGATGTAGATGTATATAGTTACAAATTATGCCTAACTAAATCAGTGCTCCACTTTCAGAGCATAGTGGCAGTTGTAATGCGGCAACAACTGGAGAGGCTATACTTCATAGACCACCGCATTAGATGAACATTAGAACTTTCTGTACAATTTCGTGTGTGAAGAAAAAAATTACCAAGCATTGAAAGACTTTGTCAGACCCTGTTTTTTTCAGTACAACACTGCCAATTAAACATATCACCCTAATCTTGATGAACCATCTCGGTAAGTACGGATGTAACACCGATTTGTAATGAACATCTTTAATCGTATCTTTTGGTTGAAAATCATTGATAACACTGGGGTACAAATTTATTTTTATTTTTTTTTGGGTGCCTGGAAACTTTGACCTTATTTTGGGTATATGAGTGCTGTTAAACAAATAGAAAGAAGGTATTCACGGCTCACCTTGATTGCAGTTTCAAATCACCTGGTAACTCCCTATGCCGGTTTGGATCCTACTAGGTGGATTCAGTCCCCAGTCGCAGGACACTCAATGTAGAAAAGCACAAACGAATCATTCTCACCAGAGGAATAAAATGCCGGTTCTTTATTCAAATCTTCATGCACTAGGATAAAAACAGTAGTGGTGCTGACAGTAGCAAACTGACGCGTTTCGGGCAAAATACTGAGCCCTTGTTCACAGTGTATCCGTTCAGCTGAACGGATACACTGTGAACAAGGGCTCAGTATTTTGCCCGAAACGCGTCAGTTTGCTACTGTCAGCACCACTACTGTTTTATCCTAGTGCATGAAGATTTGAATAAAGAACCGGCATTTTATTCCTCTGGTGAGAATGATTCGTTTGTGCTTTTCTATATGAGTGCTGCCGAGTCTGAAAATATCATCCATTTTGCTCTAGCAGCTCTAGTTTGAGATGTTGATTACATTATTCTTGTGATTTCGCTTGTATATAAGTATGTAGTGCAGATGACTATAATTGAACTTGCTCAAGGAAATTTTTTTAATATAATATTCATTTATCTACAGCAACAATATGACATCAATTGACCACTACTTCTTTCAGCAGGTTACCTTGGTAATTTGACAATGCCGGATCTTCAAAACTAAAGCTAATAGGAGAAAACAAGTGTCATTTTCAGAATCCGCATCCCAACCTTACTCGGAAACCGTTCCAACTTTTAAGGCATCAAAATGAGTATTCCCCAGTGTAGAAAATTGTATAGTTTCTTACGGGATCCCATGATGCATCATCTGTGTCCACAATGGACACACACACACACACACGTGTGTGCTGCATGTTTGACTGATTTGACTTGACAAACTGTGGTGCAGTAGGTAGCATTCATTTCTAGACACCAGCCCGGCCAATGGTTGCCAGCAGGGCTGTCCTCTGTAATTGCAGAGCTCCATACAGCCAAAGTATTTGTCCCCCCGCCCATCACCAGTTCCTATCTTTCACCATATTAGCAAGCCTCCTTCTTCAAATTTGATTTGCACTTTTGCCAATACAGCCTTGGTCATCATTACTATGGTGGCAAGTGTCAATATTAGGTTTTGCACTTTGCAATCAGCAGATTTGTATATCGGGTTCAACCACTTATGATAGGCATATGCCCATTTGACCTCCACTGGTAAAGTCAATGAGGCATATTTATCAAGACAGTTGCGCCAGAATTCTGGCTCAATTTGCGCCAAAACCAGCTTTTCGCCACATTTACTATGTGTTTTAGACAGTTTCAGGCAGTTCTGTGCCTCGCCCGACAGGGGACGTGGCTTCATAAAAGGGGTGCGATTTTGTTGAAAGGGGCGTGGCTTAAATGCAGCAAAAAAAAAAAAAAAGTGCCAGAATCTGCGACCAAATTCTAGCGTAAAAGTAAGCCAACTTAAAGATGGTACAAACTTAGACTAGACAGTTCTGACCTGCACCAGATTTATCACCACTATGAGAAATGTGGCACATCACATTGTAAGACACTATTGATAAATCTGCCCCAATGTCTTACAAGCTTTACGTCACATGTGTTTTAGAGAGTTTCAGACGCTTCTGCACCTCATCCGACAAAGGAGATGTGACCTTGTAAAAGGAGCGTGGTTTAACACGCACCCAAAACTGCACCAGAATTTTGTTGCAGTTAGTGCCGTAAAAGTAAGCAAACTTAATGGTGGTACAAAGTTAGACTAGACAGTTCTAACCTGCACCAGATTTATCAACACTGTGATAAATGTTGCGCATTGTAAGGGCTCGTTCACACGGCTTATTTTGGGACTTCAGCCGTACTGTGCGCCATATTTGCGCTCCAATACGGCTGAAATCAGTCCCAGGCATTACGGTAATCCACAGTTCTCATAGAGAGCTATGGATTACGTCTCCTCTCCCGGCTCGGTGAATACGCTGCGGGGGGAGAAAGTGACATGCACATTATTTACGGCGTGTACGCGCCGTGAATAATTGTCTATGGGGCCGCCCGCTGACGGCCCCCCGCTGCACGGCAGCCGGCGTAATTGCGCCGTGAAATCCGTCCCCACAATTACGTCGGCAATAAGCCATATGAACATTGCCTAAGACTGTCTGGTCTAACTTAAAACTGTCTTACAGTTAGACACTGTTGATAAATGTGCCCCAATGGGCCTTATTTATCAAAACTGTCTAAAAGTTAGGCAGTCCTTGTTGCCCATAGCAACCAATCAGAGCGCAGCTTTCATTTTACCACACTAGTTTAAAAAACAAAAAGCTGGGCTCTGATTGGTTGCTACAGGCAACACAGACAGTCTTCCTATTAGTCTTGATAAATGAGGCCTAATGTTTTTCTGAATAATTGGTTGACATGAAAAAAACTTGTATTAGGTGTGAAGCATATAATCCAAAGCAATTATTTTAGATGCATGCCAGCATACTGATGTCTATTAGAATATTTTTAGATTAACTGTACATATTTGTGTGCTGAAGATGTTTAATTACATAACTGTTTATTTCTTTTTTTATTATGGATTATGTAATAAGACAACATTGTGTTCATTTTGTCACATAATATAGAAAAGCTGTTCAGCACACTAAATAGTCACATATACGCAAAATGATCCCAAGCACCAGCATAACATTGGACAGCATAAGTGCCAGCCAATTGTCTCTGTGCTGAAATCCCTAGGTGGTGGGCACAAAGCATCTAAGCTGTGGGGTATTCTTCTTGATACGCTGTCTTGGACATTTTGACCTTGAACTAATGCCTGTGGAAGCTACATGATCCAATGGAACAGTTAAGTGGATAGTTCCTTTAAACTGCTTGAGAAGCCAGCAGGACTTAAATATTAACTGCATGAAATGCGTATCACGTCGTGTTCAAACTGCGCCTCTTCCATCAGTGTGGAGTTTAGATGGTAAAGTCTCAGATAGTACATTGACTGTGCAGCAAGCAGTTAACTCTCAGTAATTGATTAAAACCACAGATTATGGTAATCTTCATTAGGCTTTTAATCTGGGCGATGACTGAAATACAAAGAGCAAATGTCAGCATTAATTATATACAAGGCATTGGTGACAGTGGTTTTGACATAAAAGTGATCACACATAGTAGGTAAATGATTGCTTTTGTTATCTCCTAAGAGGCATTGTCTATCGTAACAGCCCATTTTCATATGCTCTATTTTGATATCTTCAAGGGTGAAACATAAGACTGATGGTGAAAAAAAAATCTACATGATCCATCTTTCTTTTTTTTTTTTTTTTTTTATCTTAGAATAAAAATGTTTATTACAGGCATTTTTAATTCACTTACTGTTAATTTTTACAACTGTGTTCATTAGAAGTTTTTTTTTCCAAGTATCTACAATTCTTTTAGTAAAATAATATTTTCTGACATTGCTTCTGATCTTCACCCAGCTAATTTCAGATGGTGCCTCTTTGTTCCAATGTGTTTCCTATTAAAGATACTTGCCTCCTGAAACTTATTTAACCCCTTCCTGACATTGGACGTACCTGTACATGCAAACGGGAAGTGACTTGGACATCCTGTAGGCTCTCAGCAGGGCTCCGCACAATCGCAGCGTGGCACCAGCTGTATATTACACCTGGCCCAATGCTATATCGCCCATAGCCAGAGCTCACTCTGGACTTGGGGAATTAAACCCTTAGCTGCCGCAATCGCATAAATGCACCTATAGTTTTAAATAGGGTGCCTGCTTCGACAAACGAATCAAAAATTGTTAAGTCAATTCTTTGAATCAATCAGAAAAACGCATCACAAAGACGCAAGTAAACACACATCGGCGATCACTCGTCTGAATGTTGATGCCTGTTTTACACTGAAAGCAATGTAAATCACACTGCACATTGCTAGATGCGGATTTGGGTCCGTTTAGGGTCCAAAACACGGATCCAAACACGCATCTAGAAATGGATCCAACATGCCGTGTGAACATACCCTTAATGAGAACAGCAGATGCCTTATATCACAATATTTAGGAAGTATTTGATATATTTTTCTACGTAAAACTCAGTGACTATTGTTGAGGTGTTCAGGTTGAACTTATTTGATGACGATCATGTCTCAAAAAACTTATCGGGTTTGCAATCTGGGTCTAGTGCAATATTTCTCCCCCAAAAGATTTTGGAAAACAAGACAATGAGGAATGACTTCTTTGTATATCTTACCACAGTGAGGTGCCCATTCTTGGCCTTGTACACCTGGGACTCTGCCGCTGTTGTGAAATCAATAACGCCACTCTTGCTTTGAAAGTGAAATCTTATGCTTGTAAGAAAAAGGAATTATATGTTATTCTAAAATATGTTTTTATTCTAGACCAACAGACAAGTTGTGAAATGTAAAAAAAAAAAAGGTAGGTTTGACAAATCAACAAAATTTTACCTTAAAGGAGTTTTCTAACCCCATTGATTAGTTCTAAACATGTAGGCAAAGGTACACAAACTTTTACCAAATACATTGCCGTTCTGATTTTGCTTTGTTTAGGAGATAGACGCAGTGGTCTTCAAACTGCGGCCCTCCAGCTGTTGGGAAACTACAACTCCAATCATGCCCAGTGTTATAGATTATATAAATGCATGCTGCTAGTTGTAGTTTCCCAACAGCTGGAGGAAAGCAGTTTGAAGACCACTAAGATAGAGGATGTTTTATCTCCTGTTTATGCACACAACCAGCTCTTCCTGCTCTCATTGTTCCAGCTGCCCTGTCTGACCATGGTGATGTTACTCTCTTCTGTGTGTTATCAGTCAGACAGAAGCTTGATTACCTAATAAGCTTTAACCTTTTAGAGCTCTATAGCCCTGTACACTACAGTTTATAAACCTCCAGCTTTCATCTCACTGTACTAGACTCATTTAGAAATAGCAGATCTGATATAGCAATCACTGCTATAGAACCACCCACAACCTAACCAGGTAGTGTGTGTGAAACTGACTGTGAAGAGCGGCCTATGTGAAACAGCATGGAGAGAACACCTCTTTAACCTATTTAAAGAGGTGTTCCCTTGAAGCAAAGTCCAGTGGCAAGGTCGGCTGTCAGCTATCTATAAGCCAATTGTTCATGAGAATGAGGAGGCGGCTCTTGCGGTTATCCTCCTTATTCACTTGTATTGGAATTCCTGAATATAGCCAAGCGCGCACGATCTTTAGAACTCCCATAAAAGTGAATGAGGAAGACGGCTCAAAGCGCCACCCTCCTCATAAACGATCAGCTTGCAGCTAGCTGAGGGACGTCTGTGCCACTAGATTTTGCTTCATGGGCACACCACTTTAATACCCAAGCCATTTGTTAATCAATAATTCGACACTAAAGGGGTTTTATTACAATAGAAAATGATGGCACATAGCTAGACTATGCCATTATTGTCTGATAGCTGTGGGTCTAACCTCTGGGACGCGCACCTATCTCGGGAACAGGTCCCTGTCACAGTACAGACTGAAGAGCTGGTCGCGCTTGCACAGTTACTCTCCATTCTGTTCTATGGGAGTTCTGAGTACCGAGTGAACATTTCAGCTCTGCTAGGAACTTCCATAGAACAGAATAGAGAGCCACTCACAAGCGCGACCAACTTTCCAGTGTACTCTGGGACTTTTCCAAGATAGGTGCAGGTCCTAGTGTGGGGATCTGCACTTATCAGACAATGATGGCATATCCTAGCTTATTTTTTATCATGGTAGAACCCATTTAACTATTAATTGACATAAGAATATACAGGGTGCCTATATACTATATATTATGCCTATAAAACAGACATTGATTTGGGCACATCTACAAAAATCCCTGCCTGCAAATATCACAACCATTATTTGACCTGAATGAGCAGGTATTTTAACGTGTACTTCTAATTACAAATGTAAATGTGTTCTGGCACCTGCTAACATCTTGGCAAAACACCTCATTAGGCTATGTTCGCACGGCTTAACTGCGGGACATAATTACGCCCCGCAATTACGCTGTGTGGACGGGGGCGTGAGCGGGGGGCCGGCACTTCACCGGCCCATTGACTTGCATTACCAGCGGCGCGTATACACCGCTGGTAATTCACATGTCACTTATCTCCCCGCCCGGCGGATTCGCCGAGCGGGAGAGGAGACGTAATCCATAGTTCTCTATGAGAACTGTGGATTACCGTAATGAATGGGCCGTTTTCAGCCCGTAATTTGCGCACTTCGGCGCGTAATTATGGACCGAAATACGGCCCATTTTAAGCCGTGTGAACATGGCCTTAGAAGACAGTGTCTTACTTTTGTATTAATATGTTGCACAGCCAGGACTGAAGTTCCTTTGCTTCCTTTTTTCCAGTGTCACTACTTTATCTATACAGGACATATGCATGGCCAGGGTATTTAAATGGATTTTCTCACTACAAGGATTGCTTTTTATGTTAAAGATCTTGCAAAAACAAGTCACTTTGCATTATATGTCCATTAACAGTGTCCTACCTATTCCTAGATATCCCCTCTTGTATGGGCTGCATCAGCTCCTCAGGTCACTATAGCTACAGCCCTGTTCAATCTCTCCTGAGAAAACAGGACTGAGGTAAGATGAATCAATGTAGTGAGACAACCCCTTTAAGTACACTTTAATCTTTGCACATTTAAGGTTTAATACAATATTTGGTAATTGGTTTTACCGTAAACTCTAAATGTAGTGATCTTCTACTAGACCTTTTAGACCCTGATATATTAGGGTTACATTACTGGGTCAGATCTTGGGCAGACCTGAGGGTCTTCTGTTACTCTGGTGGGCCATTCCAACCCTTTGCACAGCTACAATAACTTGGAGATTTCTGTGTTCACTAAAAGCCTCAGTCTTTGCTTGAAACTAAGCAGTAGAGGTCTTCAATGTGCATAGAGGGCCAACAAGAATGATCCTGCCCACTTAGCCTTATCCCAGAAGGCAACTGAGCCATTATTGCAGCAGGGCTTATTAAGTGTCAGTACAGCCTACTGAGAAACAGTGTTACTTAATCTTGCACAACTTCCTTGGTTTTAGGATGACTAGGTCTTTGAGCTAGATAGACCCTGCAGCGTCCATTCAAGGCACATAGTAGATGTATAGATATCTTGATACATTACCATCCTTTGCATATCTTGACAATATCTTGTTTAGAAGCCAGCATGCACAGCTTGGTGATTAACTCAAAGATATAATCACATTGTAATATAACATCGCCCTGTATTGAGAAAAATGAAGAATATGCAAGATTTTTTCTACTGAAGTTTTAAACCAGAATATTGTTAAATTGTAGGTATCTATTAAATATTGATTTTCATTATTTGCTTAGTTTAGGTCAGCGCCTACTTCAAGGCTTCTTATAATGTAAGCCCACATGCAGAATACATGCAGATCTAGTAGGTGCACAATTAAAAAAAGATACCAATATTAAATGAAAACTGCAGAAGAATCAACAGAGGAGGCAATGTAGACAGCGTTCTGCCTGCTCCCACAGGTATTTGATTTTACTTAGTTACATCACCATCTAGTGGTATAATTATATATGACACTGTTATGCTGCTCCTAATGTCTTAGCAGGATCAAGGATTGCACCATCTAGTGGTCAATTGTAAAAATAAGATCTCTCTACATTGCCACACTGCTTTGCAGTCTTCCAGCAGTTTTGTTACTGTGAGTTACTAATCAGAAACACCAGAGGCAGCAGAGATAAGTATCATTTGTACTCTGTGAGCGTTGATGCAGAAGAGGGGGAAAAAAGTAGAGCTATAAGATGACAAAAACCTTTTTTTTGTGTACTTATTTCTGGACACAGGTGCTCTTGCCTGATTGTTAAAGACCTTAATTGTGGTTAAATGGGATCAGGGTGGGGAAAAATTGGATAAACAAAATCATACCTCCCCATCCGATGCTGCTGCCATTCTGAAGCCTCCCGGGATCTGAACCTCTTCACTTTCTGTGCCACGTACTAGCACACTACGGTATGTATTGCAAGCCTCTCCTGTGTGTCGGGCTGAGAATCCGGAAGTGAAGAGAAGCGGATCCCAGGAGGAGGCTTCAGAATAACAGTGGTTTGGGACCAGGAGGTTAGTACCATTTAACCATAATTTTAACAAAGTGGACAGGCCCTTTGAAAGTGTTTTATCCTTTTATACACCAGCACCTATGTCAAGAATAGGCAGACAACTTAGAACAGAGAAGTGGTCATGCTTGCACGGTTGCTCTCCATTCATTTCAGTGGGAGATCTGAGTACAGCCAAACACAACCGTTTGGGTGTACTTGGAACTCCTATGGACATGCTCCTAGCTTACATGACCGTTCAGTGCTGCTCACTTTTAAATGGTAATGTAAGTTGGTGGCACATGAATGCTGCAGCCAAACAGCGGCTACAGTGGTGACATCCCCGTTCAGAAGTGACGGCGTGTCGACAGAGTAGAGAGATGCGTGCTGGAACTGGACACCGGAGGAAGGTGAGTATAACATTTTGTATTTTACTCACAGCCTGGTAGCTTTTTAGATTACTATTTAATGAGATAAACCCCTGTAAGGAGTACATCTGGGAAGATAACCATAATTGTTTCCTACCTTCTGCTTATTGTCTTCTGGAGACACATGGATGACTAGGAATCCATCACTCAAGTTACTGACGGATATTTCTAGAAAAATATATAAATATATGGATAATGTAATCATTAAATTTTTACAGCTTATATTATTCCATATACCTTTACATACCAACCTTTTCATTCATATGCATTCTTTGCATTTGGATCAAAATTGAAACACACAGTTTTAAATAGGATGTCTGCTGCGTAAAACGGGTCAAGAATTGACATGTCAATTCTTTGAATGGATCCGAAAGACGCATGTAAACATGCATTGGCGATCACTCGTCTGAACACCGGTGCGTGTTTTACATTGAAACTACTGTAAATCACACTGCACATTGTTAGATGCATGTTTGGGTCCAAAACACGGATCCAAAAACTCATCTAAAAAATGGCGTGAGAACATACCCCGAGCTTGGGTTAAGCTTTTTATAGTGTTTTTACATGTTAAGTTTTGATTGGAGTTGGAGTTAGGCCATGTTCACACGGCTTAAAATGGGCCGTATTTCGGTCCGTAATTACGCGCCGAAGTGCGCAAATTACGGGCTGAAAATGGCCCATTCATTACGGTAATCCACAGTTCTCTCCCTGCTCAGTGAATACGCCGAGGGGGGAGATAATTCACATGTCACTTTCTAGCGGCGTATACGCACCGCTAGCAGTGATTGTCTATGGGCCGGCAAGGTGCCGGCCCCCCGCTCCCGCCTCCGGCCACACGGCGTAACTGCGGGGCGTAATTACGCCCCACAGTTAACCCATGTGAACATAGCCTTAGGGTTCTAACTCCAACACTATCACATGGGCTTTGGTAAGGGTTTGGGTGGGATTGACGTTAGGGTTAGGTTATGTGTACACAGCATATTTGTGGGGCGTACTTGAAATTCGCCTGAAGTACGCCCCGTAAATACGGTATAATCATAGCACTCATTGAGTTTATGCGCTGGGGAAAATGGCTGGCCAGCACGTACTTCTAATTCACGCGCCGAATAGCAGCTATACGTCGAAATTATGCTATGTGAACATACCCTTAGAGTCGAAGTTAGGGTTGGAGTTAGCGTTAGTCCTACCCTAACCATAACTCTTAGGGCGCATCCACACGGCATAGGACAAATACCGGCCGGTCTGCTGCCTCGGATTTTCCATAGAGCACAATTGTGCTCATTTTCGGCCGGTTTTTCAGGCGGTCTGAAAAACCGCAAACCGGCTGAAAAACCGGCCGAAAACCCGTGCAGTGGGGACCTTACTCTAACTCTTATGTTAACTGAAAATTATGTCAGACAGAATTTCAGAACCACTCAACCGATGCCGATACAGCTGTGCCCTTAGAGGGCTAGAGATGACCTAGGTGACGTCTACTAACTATCATGTGTTGGACTCTGGGGTATTCACCCATATGTTGGTAAGCTATATATGTCTTTGTGAATATCATAAGGCTACCACATTCATGTAAGTCACCTCTAGTAGAGCATATATAATATATATATATATATATATATATATATAATATATATATTATATAAAATTATTCATCTTTGCCTACTACTCGGACCCTTTATGGATCAAGTGGATTATATCCAACTATGTAATGTATTTTTTGCTGTCTTACAATTGATGTAGTTTCGGCAGGAGTATTTTGCTGACCTTTGGTCTTTTATTCCCTCTATTCTGTCCCCTGAGGTGATCAAGTGTAAACGTAGAGGCTGATTGAAACATGTCGGGGCTAGACTGGAGGCTAGTATAGGTCCTTTCTAATTTAGGGTCAGGCTCCAGGCATTTGATAGGTTAGGGATGGTTTAGGCTACTGTGGCATCTTTTTGCCCTTATGTATATGTTCGTTTCTCTGTTTTGTCTTATCTATGGCGATTGAGAGATATTTACCTGCGCATCATTTTACTGCATATCATTAAAAGTTATATTTTAGGAGTTTATCTCTTTTTGCTGATTTTTTCACTTAACGTGTAAAAACACATTAAAATCCTAACCCTAGCCCTGATTTAGGTTTATGACTAGAGTAAAAATTTTGATCTGGCCTGAAATAGAATTTTTCCATAAGTTTGGCACAACCAGTGTGAAACCAAATAGGAAGCTAATTTAATCTAGTTATCGTTAAAATAAACTGCACTTTTGCACAACAATAGCCAGTGACAGGTTCTTGCAGTCATGATTGATGACAACCCACTAACAATCCAGCATTATAAATAGACTCGGCACCACAGCACTGCGGTAGATTTCAAAGGTGAGTCAACTCTTATTTGTTAACATCCTGGAAAACCCCACCTACAGGTGAAATGGCTGCTTCTTGGAATCTCTGTACAGTTGATCAGTGCTCTGCAGACAGTGATGTGATTTAAAAGCTGAGATTTCACGTTGTATCTATCATCTAGGCATGATAATAGGAATCCAGCGGAATCTTAGTATGTGTGAATAAGCTAAATCATATAAGTAAAACAATATATACAGCATTTGATGTAGATTTATACTGTATTGTAAAATTCTTGTGATAGGATGAAGTTTTCCTTTGCTATAATACAATACATTGAAAGGACAGTACCATCACCAATTTTGGGGGGTAAAAATTGGGTGGTTGTTTTTTATTTTTTAAGATAACATCCCCTACATACATTTCTCCCTGGTTTGTCTTGCTGACTCCCCTTCTCTGAGCTCTGATAGCACTGAAGTAAGAATTGCTTGACTTTTCTCTTCTAGGCCCACTAAGAACCTTAGAGCGATAAGTGTTAACAACAGGACATGATAAGTGGGATAAAAGCTGAAAATTTGAAAAAAAATTAACCCAATATCTTTTCTTGTATTTCTTTTGTATAATCTTTATCTAGTCCTATCCAGAGAACATATGATTGATCATTACCTACTATTTGTAATAAGACAACATGCAGATAAACATTTTCTCGTGGCACCAACCTAACAATAAACTGAAGTTAGTCTGCCCCGCCATTCCTGAGTTTTATCTCTTTATTATCACAGCTCAAGAAGGGCAAGATTGTATATGTAAATTTTAATAGGACTGCTGAAAAAAAAACCTGAATATTCTAATAAAGAATATTTTTTCGGGAATTTTCATTTTAACAACAACTTTAACAAAAAAACAAAAAGACCCAGCAGGCACCAAATCATATGCAAACATTAAATATATGGAGTTAAGTTGAGTTTTTAGCGTACATTTTGATCAAATTGTGCTAGCCCATTTACCACATCAAGATAACCTCATTAGATGGGACCTACCTAAAAGACTCACCTCTTCTTGGCCTAAATCGTCAATGTATTCTGAGTAACAGGATCCAACTATACTGATAAAATGCAGCCTGGCCCCAGGAGAGGTGAATCTATTTTATAGGTCCCTCTGATGCAGTTACCTACACACAGTAGATGTGTTCACACAGTTTGATCAAAATGTGTTCTAAAAATCTCAACTTTATATTATACTATATGACGGAATTTAAAATTTTCCATAAATTCAATGTCTGTGTGTGTTTTGGCACCCTCGGAGTGCTGTTGTGCCTTGTGTTTGTTTGCTTTTTGCATTCCAGCCACCACAGCTTGTACCACTGTATATGTTTAGATGTGCTGACTAATTTAGTTTTTTTCTTAATTCCTCTTATAACCAGATGGGGATTTGAAACACTTATTTCCTTTATGTCATGGTTGTGCCTGAAACACCCCCGTCTTTTGGCTCTGGTCACCGGCCACGGCCAGTACGACGTAAACCATGGTTTTTGACTTAAGACTACTTTCTTATCACTAGTGTGAACTGGGTTATTCTGTGCTGGGTGCTAATTGATTCCTGGCCAACGCCCGTGGCCGGGAATCTTCCAGCACACTCTTGGTTAATTTTTGTTCCTTCTTGAGTGACAGCCTTCTTATCCTATCTGGTCTTTTGTTCCTTCTGCCTATTGCCTCAGTTCTACCTTTCATCTGTTCCTATATAAGGTCTCTGCTTCCTTCCTGCTATTTTGGCTCATTGCCCTATCGTTCGCCTGCTCTCTTCTGTTGTTTCTGTGCTCTCCTGACCTTTCGCTTTGGACCCCAGTTATCCTCTTTGTCTCACGTCTCTGTACCTCGCTGCCCGTACTGTTGCTGACTTTGGACCGCCCCCGGTTATTCTCTTTGTCTCACGATTCTGTACCTTGCTGCCCGTATTGTTGCCGACTTCTGACCGCCCGACTACATTTATTGTTCTGTGCAGCCATCAGTCTTCTGGTTGGGGCCGGCCTATTAAGGAGTCGAGTTCCCCAAAAGGCAGGGACAGATGCTGGGACCAGTGTCAGGGCCTCACTTGTCTGTGTCTTTGTGTGCGTCCCTGACACTTTACCTTTTAGGTTTGTGTATTCAATCTTCTGCTTGATCTTGAGTTGCTCAATGACATATAGTGTTGTCTGTGTCAACACAAGATTCCGAGGCCGAGCTTTATATCCATTTCTGTCATATTTTATTACTGCAATGCCATACTAAAATATGGAGACAAGAAAGTTATACAGCTAAATTTGTCATTTTATTTCAATTATTCAGTTTCAGGTGGAAGTGGAGTACACAAGTCAAACAAGAACCGCTACTTATGTCACTAGAGCTTAATATGGAATTATTCTTTTTTTCACATTATGTTATTAAAGGGGTTTTCCAGTTTCATAAAAAGCTTTTCAGCCAGTTGGAAAAAAAACGACTCTGCTTTTAAACTCGCTCTGCTCCAGCGCCCCCCAATCTCGGCGCTCCCGAACTCAGCAGTCAATTACTGTACATGAAAGATTGCTAAAGCCTCTAAAAAGCTGCAGGGTCACTTGAACAATTACTGTGAAGTGATCGGCTGGGAGTGGTAGAGGTGCTGGAACAGAGCAGGTTTATATGGTGAGTTTTCTGACCCGCTGATGAGCTTTTTATAAAAGTGGAAAACCCCTTTTAAACTTTTAGTAATCTAACCTAGCATGTTAATAGACAATGAAGGCAGATGCAGTGCAGATCAGTTACAGTTTACTGTTAAACTGGTTAAAAATGTTTTGCAAAATATTCTAATAAAAATGTAAATTCCCTACCTTCATCTTGTCATATAACATGAGCTGATGGACTTTTGGACTGATATCCTGTTCAGCTAAAACATAAAACATAAGTATAAAATTCAGTTTAATAGGGAAATGTTCCTACTGCGTTTAATATCTACAATATACAGTGCAAGACCAATAATAATCAGTGTAAAACAGTTCCTTGTAGTAAAACCTTCAGTACTGTCTTATTCTTGAATGAGAACAATAATATCCTCCCTTCCCCTGTTTAGAGCAGGTCGTATATTACTGCCACAAAGGGCCGTAGATTTTATCAACTCTCACTGACATTCAATCTGATGATTGAGAATTACTTAAAGGGGTTTTCCAAGGAATCTCTCACTGTGTTTAAGTAGAAAATTAACCTATACCTACCTCTCCCATCACACCTCGATTGTGGGGTTACTAAGCTAACAAGTGCTGCGGCAGTGTAAATAGATACCAATGGAAACAGACTCACAGCCAAGCTGGATAACAGTGAAGACACACGACTTTGTAGTCATGAGTCCTTGAGATTTACATTATTTACACTTGTCTGTGGTTAGTTATAATATTACCGTTTTTATGGATATTCCCTGGCTGTGTGCACTATTGCTGTAGTTACCATAATGGTAGATTGTAGGTCTGTATAGGATCTTGTATTAATCTGAAATATATTTCCATTCATTTTAATAAGATTAAATAAAGGTGATGTTTTAGATAAGGCAGTCATATGATTTTTTTTTAGCCCATATATGCATATTTGCTCTTTCTGTGAGTTCATGTATCAGACAACCCTCACAGTAGCACTAGCAGAAAGCCAGCAATGTGCTATTACCCAAAGAAAGAGGTACAATGTCTTAGTACCTGAGTGGGCCCCCTCAACTTCTAAGGCTATGTCTCCATTGCACAGAAAAACTATCGTATTTTCGGCGGTACTAGGATTCTAAAACCGCTGAAATTACAATCGTTCAGCCAGCCCATAGACTATAATAGAACAAATGATTGCAGTCTACACAGGTCGTTTTTTCTCTCCCCGTCTTCTGGTGCTGGCGTATTATACAACATGTTGTATAATATGGCGGCGTTTTCAGTTTTGACGCGGTTTTCCATACAACCAATTGTACGGGCCGACGGCAAGAAAACGAGAACCGACCGTAGTTTTTGCACAAACAGTGACAAATACGCGGTCGTGCTATTGCTATAATTAAGCTCATTTTGAGGAGGATAGATCCAGATATCCTTCTGTTACTGATTTATGTCACCATGCCAGCTTTGTAACACAACAGTGTGGACTTTACTGATCCTCTTCCGAAGGGACTTGTGGCCTATGTGTAGCTTGCACCGGATGGCAGTGGGCAAAGAAATTGGAAATTCGGAGATGTGTCTCCAAGCCTGAGACATCAGAAGGTGGAGAAGCTGGAAGAACGCTGGACTGAATGTCAGGAGTTGGCTGAGGAGCAATTTGTTGAAGTGCTGCATGGGGTGCCAGGAAGAGCATAGTAAGGGTATGTTCACACAGTGATTTTTGATGCTTTTTTTGGGGTGGATCCCACTTGGAATACACCACAAAAAAAGCAACAAAAATTACTGTAAAATGAGTTTAGAAGAAGGAAGGAGAGATTGGTGTGCATTGTAGGTTCCCCATGTCTTCAGAAGACTGAAGCACCTGCAATCTGAACTTAGGTTAGACTTTAGACCCCTAGCAGACTGTTAGGGTATGTTCACACGGCATATTGCGGTGTGTATGGTACACGGCGCAATACGCTGAGTGTTTTAGAAGTATGCGCTGGCCAGCGCAGGTGGGGTGGGGTGGCTCATAGACTTCTATTATCTCCTGTCAATACACGTTGGGGAAGACAGATGTAAATCATAGCTCTCATAACTCTACCGTAATTGCAGGCCGCATTTTGAGTGTATTGCAGCGCAATCACATGCCGAAATATGTCCCGCAATTATGCTGTGTCAACATACCCTTACAGAGCCTTGAAAGATTGTTAGAAACTTGTTGATTTTAATCTGAAACGTGAATAGACTCTTAGGGTATGTTCACACGGCTTATTTAGGGGTGCATTTCGCCGCGTACTGCGCTTAATACGCGGAGAAATGCGCCCCCATAATTATGGTAATCCATAGCTCTCATGAAGAACTATGGATTACGCCTCCTCTCCCCGCTTGTACTATACGATTGTATTGTACGCGTGGGGAGATAAGTGACGCGCCGTGAGTAATGCATGTTTATGGGGCCGGCGTATTAGCATGAGCTCCCGAAAGACACAATATACTGTGGCATGTAAAGTACGCGCCGCCGTACATCGTGTGAACATACCCTTAGGCTATGTTTACACAGCAATTATAAAATACTGTCGGATTCTGTTATAGTATTTTACAATAATTTACCGCATTTTTGGCGTGGATTTTGCATTAGGTTTTCAGATTTTGGCCGGCCATAATATGACGGATTATAGAACATGTTCTAATTTTTTTTTTTAGACAGGTGGTTTTGAAATCCAACAATAGAAAATCTGAACTGTGTAGACTACAGCTTGGATTTTCAATTGAGTTCCTTGGGACTAGTTTACAGTCGGATATTTGTGGATTCTAAATACTGAATCCGCTTACATATCCAACCAAAAACTAGTGCTGTGTAGATGAGGCCTTAGGGTATGCTCACACAGCTGATTTGTAGCCTCCTATATACTCTTATGTGAGGTGAGGATTCAGTGCAGAATCCTCCTCAAGAAACAATGGCACGGATTTTCCATTAGAAACAATGTAAGGCAGGTACCAGTCAAATTGGATGCTAATTCTGAGGCAAATTCAGCACTTAATCCATGCCAGAATCAAAATCCAAATCAGCCGTGTACATATAGCCTTTCAGTCTGTATGTAATACTGTTTGCCATCTGCTGGTGAAAGGTGAATATCATATGAGAGATGTTCACCTTTTATCAGCAGATTGCAGGTAGTATTGCCTACAGACAACAGTTAAAGGGATTTTCTCACTGGAAAGATTAGCTTTCAACATGTAGGGACAGGTAATTAAAGACTTTCTTGGTCTTTTGATTTTACCTTGGTCATGAGGTAAAGATTTCATCTGCTCTGAGTGCACACAGATTTCTATGGTTATGTGTCCACATCTCCCTTCCTGATTAGACAGAGTTTTCTGACTACAAAGATTAGCTTTCAGCATGAAGGGACAGGTAATTGAGAACTTTTTCTGAATAAATGTGTCTATTGATTTTACTTTAGTCAAGAGATAAGAGAGATTTTACTTGCTCTGAGTGCACACAGGTTTCTATGGTTACCTGACCATAACTCTGTTATCTGATAAGAGCAGAGAGCAGGGAGTGACATCACCATGGACAGACAGAGCTCACGCCTGACTAAACTAATTATCTCTTACAAGATTAACTTCTGTTTACAGATTAGCAATTGTTTTCAGTCTTCACAGCGTACCTTTTGTTTATTGAAGATTAGCTGTTCTGCACTTGTCAGTGTAACGGCTCAGCTAGTTAAACAGAAGCTAAATATGCTAATCAATAAGTATAAAATTATCACATATATATTTGTGTATTTTTGTGTTATAGTGTGTATATGTGTGTATTAAAGTGTATATATGAATATGAATGTGTGTTTGTGTGAATCTACTTATACATGTGTATATAGTGTTTGATGAACAAAATTTTATGTACTTTAAAAAATGTTATATGTTCATATTACTGTCCGTAAAACACATAATTTACAAAATACTGCAAATATCCTAAGTTGCCCTGGATGGGAAAACCCATATTGTCCTTCTTTCCCTACAGGGGGCCTAATTAGCCGGCTATAAGAAAAATAAAACATAGCACATATATATTATTATATAATATTATATATTTAAAAATACATATACTCTGTCACTTACTTAACCGAGATTCTTCAAATATCTGGCTAATACTTTGGTGATAGCCTTCCTTTTTCCCTTGGAACAGTTCACTGGTCACAACTTTCTGCCGCATCTGCATGTATAGAAAATCAAATTAATTGCTTATATAAAATGCAAAAAGATTAAATAAAAAAACATTTCCACTTGGTGTAAACATAGGGACACTATCTGGGAAATACATTATTTTTTTTATAGGTAACTATAAACCTCATTGTGTCTCTTCCCCGGACAATAAGAACTCTAAAGGGCATGTTTACTTGATGTATGTGATACATTTGGATTTCTGCTGCAAGTTTTCCTTTGTAGCCGTGTTTTTTTGACACTGTTCTGGACATGCAGTAGCCCCCTCTTGGCTGCTCAACACAGAATCCAGCATGATTCCTCATTAAAGAAGTGACATGTCACTTCTTTTTTGTCCACACTGCGTTCAAATCCATGGCACATCATTTGAACTGATATGGAGATTTCCCATACAAATGAGTGGGAAGTAGATTTAAATCAAAATCCATACTGGAATCTATGTAAAAAATCTCAGTTCCTAGTCTTTGTTACAGATTCTTGCTCGCAGAATATTATTCAACTGGAAAAATTACACTGCATGGGGCACAATTTTTCCAGTCAAAATGATGACCCGAAGCAGAGCCGAAGAAGGATCAGTTGTGCAGTGGTGCAGCTCCAGTTATACAAAGAATCCACAACACAGATGTGAGAGGAGCCTGAAGGAGTTCTAAAAAATGGATATCAATATAGTTACATAAAGGGGGTGAGGTATCTTATTAGGGAAAAGCACCTTGAGTCCCTTTCACATAGCAAGGCTCAGTGAGTCAGATGTGACTTAAGGATTGCTACATCCAATAGATGGCGCTGGAGAGTTCAGTTCTCTTCCCATAAGCCTTTTGAAATACAGTTACATAGTAAGTGTATAAAATAATATTTATAAATCAAAGCACAATATAAATCGCACTAATTCATAAAGGCTAAAGCATAAAGTTTTAAATATTAATGTCAGACAGCTCCAGTGACGCCCGGACTCTCCATTCTACTTCAGACGAATCTGAGGAAGGCCTTGTTGGCCGAAAACGTTCAACCTATTACGTCTGAACCATATTGTGCCTAATTTCCTACCATATAAATACTCTGGAGATCTGTCATACATCTGTAATAAATCACTATCACTGCAAAAAAACAAGAGTGCCTTGGACTTATTTTTGATTGAGTTGTCTGTGGGGTTGGATACCCCCTCCATGAGCACATTGTAATTGGCCTTTTGATTCTTTGGTGTGCGGCAACATTCCTTTCAAGTCTTAAATATTAAAGTAACACCCTCAGTCTTGTAACCGATCCGCCACTGTAAAGTAGGTTTTGCTCACACAATACTGTACCTGTTCTGTTTTTTGAGGAGTAATTGATCTGCAGTATTTCCTCACCAAGTTTCTGATGCAGAGTTTATGCAGCAATTCTGAGGTCTAAAACAATAGGAAGAAACTTTAGATACATTGTAAAGTATAGTCATTGTAAACTATATGCATACAGTTGGAGTAATATTAGAATTATTAGTCCATTATAATCTATTTAAAGGGGTTGTCCATGTCACATTTAAATTAAAGGGGTGTTCGGACTCTACAAAATGCTTGTTAGTCTATCAGGGCATGATGAAAAATAGAAGAAAAGAAGAATACTCACCTCATAGACGCTCCCATTCCATTAGTGTGGCTGTCCAGGTGCTCCCGGCAGTGGCCTTCCTGTTCATCGTTCACATGACAGGTACAGCTAATCACAGGCTGCAGCAGTCACATGCACATGAACCTTGCGGCCTGTGATTGAATGCACCAGTCACATGAACAATGAACGGGCAAGGCTACTGCCGGGAGCACCAGGATGGCTGCGGTGAGGGAAAGAGAGTGTCTGGGTGGTAAGTATGCTTCTTTTCTTCTATTTTACATTATAGCCCAATTGACTAACAAGCATTTTGTTTCGACGGAGCCCCCCTTTAACATAATCTAGGGGCCTAATAAAACAAAGAAACATATACTCACCTTTGGTTCCCGGTTCCAGTGCCGGCTCTCCCTGGTCTTCTATTGACATGCTGTCACTTCTGAACAGCCACGACACGTCTCTACTTACATCATCTTTTGGAGCTGTTCACTTCCAAACAGTGATGTATAAGACAGGGATGTGACTGCTGTAGCCAATTAGTGACTGCAGTGGTCTGGAGCTGATCGCAGCTCCTGAAGTCAATAGAAGAACCAGGAGAGACAGCAGGTAACAGCAATGGTGGAATGGAGAGGAGGTGATTAGCGCCTTTTTGTTTTATCAGGACACGAGTAGCCTAAGTACCTTATATAATCGAGTATAAGCTGAGTTTTTCAGCACAAAAAATGTGCTGAAAAATCCCTCCTCGGCTTATACGCGAGTCATTGTTGGCGATCAGGCGCTGAGATGGCCCGGGCGCCGGCAGGGACACTTCTGCTACATGCGACTGCTCAGGGAACGCATATAGCAGAATCCCGAATAAGCTGACAGTGTCCGGGCGCTGCCTTGGCCCGGACGCTGTCGGCGATCTCTTCACCTGTATGCGACTACTCTGGGAGCGCATACAGGTGAAGATACCAATGCGGAGCAGAGAGCACGCGTTCCCTGCTCCACAGTGGACCCCGGACAGCCGCAGACTTGCGGCTCTCCGGAGTTTCCAGCACGGGCGGCGTGTTATGTCATCACGCTGCCTGCGCAACCTGATGACATCAAGCTGCCTGTGCCAGAAGATGGTGCTTGTATTTTAATTTTTTTAAACACTGCCTATACCTGCCTAAAACGGCCTATAGGGAATCTTTATCTGCCTATAACCTGCCTATAGGGACATATACCTGCCTATAACCTGACTATAGGGACATATACCTGCCTATAGGGACATATACCTGCCTATAAACTGCCTTTAGGGACCTACACCTGCCTATAACCTGCCTATAGGGACATATACCTGGCTATAACCTGCCTAGGGACATATACCTGCTTATAACCTGCCTATGGAGGACATATACCTGCCTATACCTGCCTATGGGGGGGCATTTAACTGCCTATAACCTGCCTATGGGGGACATATACCTGGCTATAACCTGCCTATAGGAACATATAACTGCCTATAACCTGCCTATTACCTGCCTATAGGTACATATACCTGCCTATTGCCTGGCTATGAGGACATATACCTGCCTATGGGGGACATATACCTGCCTATAACTACCCATACCTTCCTATGGGGGGACATTTAACTGCCTATACCAGCCTATGGGGGACATATACCTGCCTATAACCTGACTATGGGGGACATATACCTGCCTATGGGACATTAAACTGCCTATACCTACTGTAATTTTATTGGTATCCATTTTTATTTTTTAAATTTACCAGTAGCTGCATCATTTTCCACCCTAGGCTTATTCTTGAGTCAATAAGTTTTCCCAGTTTTTTGTGGCAAAAGTAGGTGCCTCGGCTTATATTTGGGTCGGCTTATACTCGAGTATATACGGTATATTTAATAAAAACCCAAAAGTATTGTAGAGACCTATCTGAAAGATATATCAGTATATCTGTTACCTTGGTATTAGGATTTTTCCTACCTTTGCCATAGCTATTGGTGGCTGCAGCCAAGTCTTGTCAAGGACATTTTTAGGCACGTGATCCTTTAATTTCATGAGATAACTGTATTGCATCATGTGAAGAAAATCTTTGTTATTATCACTGACCTTAGAATTCCGGTTTATGAAGCCGCTAATAAATCTGAAAATTGAGATAGTACCTGTTTAGAAGTTTACTTAGGAATTGAATTGATGCACACAGTTAGCATTCAGCTTTGATTTGCTAATAGGAGTAATCAAAGAATACAGCCACATCTTGGAATAACTCTCTGATCTTGTTCTTAGTGTGGGTCCTATCTGTAAACTCAGGTCAAGTTAAAGGTCTTCTATATTCATAAAGAGAGTGCTCCTCTATCCTCCTCATGGTGATTGGTGGACTACAGTCTATCTGCATACACAGTAGCTCGGCATCGTTCACCAATGTGAGAGGTGAGGAGAATGCTCCCATTATGAACATAGCAGATACTTCAAAAAGTGACTCCTAATCTGGAAAACTTGATACAACCATATATTACATTGTCACTCCCTACACAGTCTGTCAGAAGATTCCTGCTGCCAAAACCAGAGTAAAAAACAGCTACGGTAGTTGCAATGAGGAGGCTTGTCAAGATCTCAACTGCCTACATTTTAGGCAACATGAACTTATCAGGAAGAAAGAAAACAATATGTGTATTTCAAATAAATTTCAGATCCTGGGCAGATATGGTAGCTTTTGCTCTGACCACCTGACTGATCATCAAAATACTTTAGGGCAGATTTATCAATACTGACTAACTCTTAGGCCATGTACACATGGCTTAAAATGGGACGTATTTAGTCCCGTATTTGCGCCATACTGCGATAAATACCGGGCGAGATACGTCCCAGTCATTACGGTAATCCACAGTTCTCATAGAGAACTATGGATTACGTCTCCTCTCCCCGCTCGGACAATACAACGAGCAAGGAGAGAAGTGACATGTCAGTTCTTCACAGCGTGTACGCACCGAGAATAATAACTGTCTATGGGGCCGGCGGGCTGCCGGCCCTGCCCCCGCTCCCAAGCACACGGTGTAATTGCTGGCGAAATACGTCTCCGCAATTACACCGTGTGAACATAGCCATATGCCACAAGGCATATGTAAAATGCTGTTTAAAAAAAACTGACCAGTATTTTATCTTCTTTCAAAGGTTTTGGGGGACGGTTCTGACCACGGTTTGTGGATTCGCTTATCTTTCGTAACCATTGAATTGCAAACCTTATGCCCAAAAACTTGGCAGAAGATTGTGCATGTTCTGAGTTTTTTTGGAACGCCGGTGGAAAATCCGTTTATTGTAGACTACTGAATAGATTTTCTTTTAAAGTCTATGGGGATGGTTTCTTATCGGTAATCAGACAGTTTATAAATCCGCAAACCGTCTGACTATCCGACCAATAAACCATGCCTTGTGGATGGACCTTTAGACTAGACAGTCTTATAATGCACCAAATTTATCATAATGTTGATAAATCTAGCGCATGTAAGAACTGTCCAGTCTAAGTTTACACCTTTTCTAAGATGGCTTACTTTATGTTACTAGCGTCATCACACTTTTTTGGTGCATGGCGGAGCACACTTACCTTGTTTCCCCGAAAAGAAGGCATCCCCCGAAAATAAGACATAGTGCATTTTTTTATGCAATTCAGAGTTTGGTTGCTTATGCTGATGTTTGTGATGAAATCAATACAGTATATTAATACATGTTGATTTTTGGTTCAACAACAAATGTGAATTCTTGTTCATGGAGGAATAAGACATCCCCTAAAAATAAGTCTTGGCTTGTCTTTAGGAGCAAAAATTAATATAATACACTGTCTTATTTTCGAGGAAACAGGGTAGCCACCCCTCTTGGCAAGGCCACATCCATTTTGTCGGGTGAGGCAAATAAGTGTCCAGAAACTGTCTAAAACACATAATGAATGTAGTGTAAAGCATTTATGACAGTATTTTTGGCACAAATTGTGCCAGAATTCTGCCACAACTGCCTTGATAAATGTGCCCAATATCTTCACAGCAAGAAAATAGCTGGTCCCTTACTTGCTTCTTCAAAAACACAATTATTATATTATTTCCATCAAAGATTAAAAACACTCATGGCCAGGTAAGATGGGACATACTGCTTATGTGCTCCAAACAATTAGCTCTTGAGCTATGACTAAGGGTAGATTCACACATTTTTGCAATATGTAAAATGTATTGCGTGAAACTCATCCAGAAACATTTTCCATAAGGTGTTTAAACCGTTTTTACACGGACTCACTAACCTGGCCAGACCTTGCAAAGGACGGAAAAATTCAATTTGAAGAAAGAAATTTACGGATGCAAAAGTTTAAACACATATTTTTTAATTCCAATGTAATTACACTTGAACATTGTAAAATACGTATTGGGGTCTGTTTTTCAGTACATAAAACGTACCCAAATACGTATTTAACAAGCACCGTGTGAACATACCCTTATAGCTAATTGCTTCAAACATACATGAACACTGTGTCCTTTGTTTCCTGTCCATGAGTGTGTTTAATCTTTGATAACACTAAGATAATAATTGCATTTTTGAAGAAGCAGGTAGTGGACCAGCCATTTTCTTGCTGTGAAGAGAAGCAGGAATCTGTTGACATCCTCTTCTTAAAGGGAATGTGTCATCAAAAAATTAGTCATTGTTTAAGTCCCATTTTTATGTCGAACACATTTTTTGTGGTTGTTTTTTTACATTTTTCATATCACTTTCAATATTTTTTAATAATTCTTAAGTCTTGCAATTTTCACTTTGGCCACTAGGCCTTGTTTGCACTGCTTTAACAGCATCAGAGAGATGCTTTACAGTAGCTTCATGCACAAAGGAGACTTAAAGGGGTTGTCTCACTTCAAGGATTGCTTTTTATGTTAAAGATCTTGCAAAAACAAGTCACTTTGCAATATTTTTCCATTAACAATGTCCTACCTAATCCTAGATATCCCCTCTTGTATGGGCTGCATCAGCTCTTTAGGTTGCTATAGCTACAGACCTGTTTGATCTCTCCCGATAGGCTGCCAGCACTGGTTGCTATAGCTACAGACCTGGCTTCTACTGCAGCCTTGTGGAAGCCAGTAAACACGCCCCTAATTCAAAATGAAACAAGAAACAGGCTGAGAAAGATGAATCAGTGTAGTGAGACAACCCCTTTAAGACTGACTCAGTCCCCTTCACTTCTATAGGAGAGTTTTCTAGTCATGCTCCGTGACCTGGGAAGAAATCAGTGTGCAGGGAGGTGAAAGGGTGAACTGTGACATCTCCTCTTGTGACTGGTGGATCCTGTGTTATCTATTCACACTGGTGTCTACTTTCAGTTTGACCCTCTTTGTGCTGATAATTAGCAGACAACTGAGAATCTTTCTGTACAGAACAGGAAGTGTGAGACTATTATTAGGCTTAGTGACCAAAGTGAAAACTGCAGGACTTAAGAATTCTTAAAAAATATTGAAAGTGATATGGAAAATAAAATAAAAAATATAACCAAAAATTATTTTAAAATGTTTTGAACATAAAAATGTGAGTTAAACAATAAGTCATATTTGATGACACATTCCTTTTCATTTCAATGGGCACTGTGTAATACATTTCCCTTGTAGCGGAAGAAGTTCAGCTATCCACAGCTTTCCCTGGTGTCATCATCAAAGCATCAAAAGTCTGCATTTAGAAAAGATGGAGTCCTCATGGAATTTGGCTTCTTATAAGGATAATACTTCTTATAAGGATAATACTAAATGCAGTAATGCACATTATATAATTCCTAGCAAGTTGACTTTATTAATCCAATATTTTCTTCCTCTAAAGTCTTACTTCCGTATGGTCTGTGCAGCCCATGCTCGCTTCTTGGCATCTCTGCGGGCTATCACTCCTCTCCAGCACGATTCCAGTTTTATAGCTAGAAGAGGTAACAGAAATGATTGGAGGAAGTAACAATGATATTAGACACATTGAGAAAGTAATTGAAAGCTGACACTCTAAGGCCCCGTTCACACGGCTTATTCACGCCTGATTTGCGAGCCGGATGGCGCTCGCAATTCCGGCGTGAATAAGGGGCGGGACGCAGGCGGGAGCGCGGCGGGAGAGCAGCCCGCCGGCCCCATAGAAAATGCATTATCTACGGCGCGTCCGCACCGTAAATAATGTGCATGTCACTTTCTCCCCGCTCGGCGAATCCGCCGGGCGGGGAGGGGGCGGGATCCACTGTTCTCTATGAGAACATGGATTACCGTAATTACTGCGACGATGGGCGCCGTACTGCAGCGCAAATCCGGCGCGCAGTACGGCGCCAATCTGCGCCGAAATAAGCCGTGTGAACACGGCCTAAATGTGTTGTGCAGTACCCATGGATTTATTTATGAACAAACACCTAGAACAGTTTTATTTCTCCTATAGTAAATATCCCTACTAATACTATTAAAATTGTTGATGAAAAGCATTCTGATTTAAAGGATCCTTGCCTTTCTATCAAATCAGACATGTCACAGAAACATGACAGAAATTTCGATTGAGACCAATGACATAGCTAGACTGGGGTAGAGACAAAGCCTGCATCTCTGGGTGGGTTACAATTCCAATAAAATCACTTCTGCTAATACTGTCAACTTCTGCAATTCTCTTGTCACAACCTGTAGAAAGACATCACTATTGGGATATCCATAAATCGGTGGGGTTTTTTACTATTGTTTCTAATGTCAGAACAGGTCTCCCCTCCATGTTCGCTTCGTCACATCAGAAAGCCAAGCCTAAGTCTGGACTGTCTTTTGTCTTTTCTATGAGTCTTTTCCGAGCAAAGCTCCTAATGAGCAGGTTGATGTTGTTAACCCATTCAAAGGGGTCAAATTTTATTATGGGGACAGAAGTTAGACCCTTACTTAATACTTGAGATTCATCCTCAATTAAGACCTAAATTGAAAAATTAATAATCTGTCAGCCATCCTGATGATCTCCAACAATTATTGGACCACTAGTTACTCTTTTCCCCTACGTTGTAGTCAAGCTGATGTTTCTGCCCCCCTAAAGAAGAGGTGTAAATACCCCGAAACAGCTGTCTGCAGATGGACTTAACTGGTTTGGCTCAAATCCCATTCACATTACTAGGCACCTGCGAGCTACATGTGAATTGAGGATAACTACATCCAATAGAGTGCGTTGTGGAGCTCCTCAGCTCTTTTCCCATAAGCCTTTGCTTTATGCAAAACAGTCAGTAAGGTCTGAAAAGTGCGAAAATCCTCACACCGACCAATTTATTGGTTGCTTTATCTAAGGAGAGATTTTCCCCCTTCTAAGCTGCCCTAAAAAAGAGACTAGAAGAAGAGGGACCAACTGATGGACCTAATATAGGGCATTTTGTGTATTTAGTTAAGAGGCTAATGAACCAACATTCCTATTTTTGGGAATAAAACATCTCGCCTTTCTGTTTCTAGATGAGCTTCACTTGTCCAGATCCGAAAATTCAGCCTCCAAAGAGGAATATCAGTCTCCAAGTCTCTGTGTCTACCTAAATATCTATAATAACGGGTATTATTGGTATCAATGGGTATAACCCTCCTAAAAGTCCTGTGAGTCTGTCACAAGCAAACTATATTTACGTTCTTGAATAAAGTTTTGATGTTAAAACAGCTTTTTCTGTAGTTCAGTTACCCTTAAATCAAATTCAGGGTCACTTCTGAACCTCAAAACCTGATCAGTCTGGTCTGGTCATTTTGTGAGTGATACACTCGATGGTAGAGATAGCGGCCACATACCGATCTTAGAGTTTGAGTGGGCCCAGGTGCCTCTCCAGTATTATAAAAGATACGGTATAAAATAAAATGTAACAGATGCAGAATTTGCATTGGAACCTAGGTAGATTCCAGTATTTCCCTGTCTGAGACCGCCACTGGTTGCTGTAATCAATGGGTTATACTTTTCTTCAGTTTACTGTACCCTGTTCACACTCATTTGTTGTACAGCCCAGTTTTTTGGTAGAGCCAACCAATGCTGAACTAGAGATTAAGGGACAGTGCACTTATATCCCTTCAATCTATTGACTTCTATTCTCAGCACCTGAACCTCCACTGATCACAGCTTTTAAGCTGTCTCTATGACATCAGGAATTTTCTGAAATGACAGAAACATTGAGTCCTATTTACCAAAACTATCTTACAGGAAGACTGTCTTTGTTGCCCATAACAACCAATGAGAGCTCAGCTTTCATTTCTTACGCTGCTCTGGAAAAATAAAAACTGAGCTCTAATTGGTTCCTATGGGCAACAAAGACAGTCTTCCTGTAAGATAGTTTTGATAAATTAGGCCCGTTGTCTCAGCTCCACTCAATAACTGCCGTATGTGCCTTGCAGCAGATTTATCATGTAATTTAGACATTGTTTGAGATTCACTAGACAGTTTTGAAAAATAAAAGGTACTTAGCTTAAATGTGCCTAATTTATCCCACATTTTCAAGCAAAATATTGGTAAATATAAATTAAGCCAACCAAAAAGGTAGCATAAAGAAGAAAGAATTGTCTAACACGTCTAGCAAGATGTGCCAAATCTATTACCCAGCATGTTACAAATTTGTGTCTCCTGCCTGCCTGATCTTGCTTTGAAGGGCTTTTCTCACGAAACAGTTTCAGTGAGTCACAAGCAGCTTTTCACTCACTCTGCTTTTGTCAGACTGTGGGTGGTTCTACAGCACTGATAAGCATATTTAGCTCCTCTGTAACTAGCTGAGACATTATAAAGACATGAGAGCAGGAGATTTAATCTGTGTAAACAATGCTACAAGTGTTCTGGGGAGTGAAAACAATAGCTTATCTGTAAATAAAAGCTAATCTTGTTAGCGATAAATGCAGCTTCTTGCCTGTTTATGTTTTCACAGTTCGGCGATTATTACAGAAATTCCCTCTCTGTTCAATTTTAGGGAGCAAAGGTGTTTCCTACAAAAGGTAAAGAGTATCAAGTAGCAACACATTTGTTGCAGAGTTACAGAATAAGTAATTTTCTTAATTGTATTACTGAGATCAGATAAGAACAACTTCTATGGCGATAACTTTTGTTTGAGCACCTCATCTGTATAAACACAAGGCTCATGGGCCAAATCCGGCCTACAATCTCATGTTATGTGGCCGGTGACAGCACAGCAGAAGAGGCTTACATACTTATACAGCCTTACAGCAACATTCTGGCTTAACCATAATGCTGGGTAACCATAATGCTGATGTGGCCCTCAAAAAATGAGTCTGACACTCTTGGTCTGCTATAAGGGGGTATTCACACGGCGTGTTTGGATCTGATTTTGGATCCGTGTTGGATCCAAAAATGCTGCCCCAATCGGATCCAAAACAGATCTAACACGTATCCATATCCAGCTGCGTGTTGGATGCAGCAGCTTCGCACCCTATAGTTTATTATAGGGCTCCTGCTGTGTCTTTCGGACCAAGAATTGACATGTCAATTCTTGGGACGGATCCGAAAGACGCAGTGAGACACGCATCGGCGATCACTCGTGTGAACACCGATGCGTGTTTCTAATAAAAAGCAATGTAAATCACATTGCACATTATTAGATACGCGTTTGGGTCCGTTTGGAGTCCGACAGACGGATCCAAACACGTATCTGAAAGCGTATGTTCACACAGACTCAATACACCATGTGAACATACCCTAACAGTCATAGGCCTACCTGTGCACGCCACTTGAAAACCATTTATATCCTTGCCCTTATCTCCCTGCTACAGAACTACTTACCAGCAAAATAATATTGGTATCTTAAAAATGAACAAGTTACTGGAGTAAGGAAATAAGAGCAGAATCCATGGGTCACTGTACCTGCTTTCTTCTTTTTCATAAAATCTCTCTTTCCTAAACACCCTTTGTATTTGGCTTGGATTTTAGAAACTAAAAATTAAAGGAAAGACGAATATTTAGTACACAAGTACAAATAAATATAAGAAACAATGTTGTGTATATTAAATATTTTAATACTCATACAATATGCCATTGATGAGGCTGATAAGGGTAACAGGTTAGTAAAAATTAATATTACCCAACTGATGCTTTTTCAATTCAAAGGCATCCACGGTGGAAAATAAAGTACGAGGAAAACGTATGAACAACTTCGTCCTGAAAAAGAGTGCAAAGTAAAGACCAATATTAACCCCTTAAGGATAGAGTCATTAGTAGCTTTTGTAATTTTTGCCTTCCTGCATTCTGTCAAACATGACTATTGTTCACTACTAAAATGAAAATAAGGTATTGTGAGAGTATAAGGGTGCGTTCCCACGGCAGAGGACAAATACTGGTCGGTTTAACTGACCGGTATTTGTCCTGATTTGCGGCCGTCCCCACAGCCGCAGGGGACGCATGGTGTTATTCATATTACCATAGAATATACTGGGAAATGGCAAAAAACCTCTAAGTGGGGCAAAATGTGGAAAAAAACATATTTGCGCCATGTTTGTGGGAGTTTTTTTCACAGCGTTCATTCTTCGGTAAAAATTATGGGCCACATGTATGAAAACTGTCTAGGTCTAAAACTCACTTTTGTCGCCCACAGCAACCAATCACAGCGCCCATTTAATTTCATACAGTGCTCTGGAAAAATGAGAGGTGTGCTCTGATTGGTTGCTATGGGCAACAAAATGAATTTTAGATCTAGACAGTTTTCAAACATGTGGCCCTATGTGTTATCTGTATTCTACAGGTTGATACGCATCCGCCAATACCAAATATGTAAGGTTTCTATTATGTTTTGGTACCGTAAAAAAATTCCAAACATTTTCTATTTTTGAAATTTGCACCACGGCGCCATTTTGTGCAACCATTTACTTTTTTTGTACTAACACCTACGGACATGAGTAAGGATGCATTTTTTGCGGACTGAAGTTTACTTTTTATTGCTAGCAGTTTGGAATGCATGCAAATTTTTTGATCACTTTTATTCCAATTTTTATAGGCACGGGATAAATGATGTTATATTGTAATAGAACAGACATTTGCAATACCAAATATGTGTAACTTTTTTTTATAATTTTATTATTTTATTTGTAAAATGGCGAAAGGGGGGTGATTTGAACTTTTAATACTTTTTTTTTTTTTTTTTTCACTTTAAAACTTTTTTTTTTTTTTTTTTCAACCAAAATTGCTTTAAAAATTAAATGTTTTGAATGTACAAAGTGGGGTTTTTCCTATTCCGGCCGGGGGAAAATTCAAAAAAATGGCAGCGGGGGGGGGGGGGGGAAGCCTTCACAAGGCTTCCGCTGCCATGTTAGGTGATGGGATCAGAAAATTTCCAGTGATCCCCCAAAATTGCAATGAGGAACAGTTGGCATCGGGACTTTATCCATACGTCCTGCGGAAAGGGGAGGTCAATTATTTTTCGGTAACCAGGTCAGAGGGCCCCCGGGGGGAACAAGGTAAACGCCCTTTAACCCCTTAAGCACCTAGCGTGAAGAGTCCTTAATGACCAGCTAATTGATGCAGTTGTATGAGTATTTGTTTTATGTGGGAGAAGTTGTATTTTTGGGACATAGATTGAGGCCTATTTTTTTTTTTTTTTTTGCACATTCGTTTTTTCCTCTTCGCCTTCCCCGGAGCCAAAAACTTTTTTTTTTTTTCCCCCCCCACATAGAATATAGGCTTTTTTTTTTTTTTGTACAGATGTCTTTCAAAGGGTTTTTTTCATTTTCCATAAAATATCGGGAAAGGGAAAAAAAAAATTTAAGTGGGGAAAATTGTGAAAAAAAAGTAATTGACCCTTTTTTTGCGGGAGTTTTTGTTTTTATGGCATTAAATTTAGGTAAAAATGATGGTTTCTGTTTTCTACGGGATGATACCATCCCCCAAAATATGTAGAGTTTCTTTGTTTTTGGTACTGTAAAAAAAAACATTTTCTATTTTTGAACATTTGTTTTTATTTTTATTTTATGTTTTTCTAGACAATTTATATTTTTTATTTTTTTAATCCCATTAAGAGAAAAATTTTTTTAAATTTTTTTTTTTTCCCCTTCGTAATGATTGCATTCCTGTATCAATACTTTTTCTCCGTGTCAGTATGACACAAGACACAGTGTACTGAGAGCAGGCTTGCTAAACAGACAACCCTGGGGCTACTCTAGGTCCCCAGAGCTGACTATATAGATACTCCCCAAATCGAGCAGGGGAATCCTCTTTATTTTGCGGGGTCAGGACCGTGGCAATAAAAGGGGTTAGACGCCAAGGATTGGGGGTTCTTTGTTCCCCCTGCTTTAAACGGCCTGCTATGGGAAAATGGAGCTGTGGTTCTTGGTGCAGTTGCAGTGCTGGGAGCCGCAAAACCCTTCTTTCTGCAGCAATGTCTTTTGCTCGTCTAAAAATGGGCAGTTTTTAAAGGGGGTTTTTAAACGTAATACATCCGGGGAATTGGCAGAAATGCAGAGAAAAAGGAGCAAAGGATAGTATAAGGCGGGGTTCAACAGAGAAGCTAAAAGCCCCACGTTGAAAGTACGCGCGGGCCAGCACGTACTTTGAACAGTACTCTGGTCAGCCTACCATTCACTGTCACTTTCATGTCACTTCTTTTTACAGGCGTTGGTTGGTGTAAGGAATAAGTTTAAAAATCATAGCATTAAGGGTGAATGGTTTCACCATACTTGTGGGTTGTAGTTTGGGCGCATTTCAACGCAATTACGCTCCAAAGTATGCCCCGAAAATACCTGTGTAAAACTTTCTCTTGGTGGCTTTTTACAGTGTGTAAGGCATCCCCCCCCAAAATCAACCCATGGGGGGCCCCCAGAAACAATCCATGATGAGCCCCCAGATAAATTTTTACGGGTGAGCCTTAGACACCGGGGCGACATGTATAACGGTTACCCTTTTTTTCTGGCTATCCTGCCCCCCACCGGCCCAAAACCCCTGTGGGCGCGGGGATGCGATGTTAGACGAAAGGTTCGCCACTTTGGGGTGCGCCTCACATAAAGGGGGCGTGAAATGAGGGGGAAAATGGGCGCTCCAGGGCGGGCGCGGCGCTTTCGAAAACTCCGAGGATGTACGATCGCGGTTCGGCAAAGTGCGGCGCATTGAAAAGCGCTCGCCAGCCCCGCAGGCGCCCAGTTGATTCTGGTCTAAATATCCGGCGGTGGCGAAGTAAGCGAGAACGTAACGGAGGGGAAACATATAGAAGATTGAACGAAATCTCGGCCTACTCGTGCGGCTTGGAGTGGGGAATTTTTTTAAAAAAAAAAAATCGTTTTTAATTAGGTGTAAAAATTCACAAAAAAAAAAGAGCTAAACCCTTCAAAAAAAAATAAAATAAAAAAATCACTTTCCAAAAAACTAGAACGGCGCTTTCATCGGGAAATTGGATATTGGAAATTGACGGAAATACAGTAATTCAAAATTTTTAAGCGCTTTAAATTGGTCGGAAAAAAACCACCCAAACAGAATAGGAGCGAAATGACCCCTTAAAAAATATGGAGAAAGTGTTGACCCAAACAAATTCAAAGGGGGACGTTCAAATACAGTAAAATGCAGAAAAAAGTGATTGGTTAATGGGGGGTTTGGGTATCCCCGGCAATCAGAATAGGGCGACAGGGACCCCTTAAAACCTATGGGAAATATTTCCAATCAAATCAAAGGCGGGGGCATTCAAAATACAGTAAAAATGCAAAAGAGTGATTGGTTGAGCTACGGGGGTTGGCTACCCACCAAAAGAGCCCGGGGCTATTTCCCCTTGTAGTCTATGGCCCGATGGAACAATGAAAACTCGGCTTCAGCGGTGCGGCATGGATATATTAAAAAAAATTTTTATTTGGTGTTATTGGTGTATTGAAAAAGAGCGAAACCTTTATAAACATAAATCAATCAACCTAACAATGCGTTTGTCTGGCGTACATAAGGAATTGGGATATTGAGGGAATTTCCGGGGGAAAACGTAATTCAAATTCTTTAAGCTCTTCTCATTGGGCGGCAGAAACCAACCAATCAGAATAGGAGGCATGAACCATTATAAGTATGGAGAATTTTGGACCAATCAAAAAAAAGGCGGGACAGTTCAAAAAAACAGTAAAAAAAACAGAAAAGAGTGATTGGGGTTTAGGGCCCGGGGGCAATATGAAACCACCAAACTATGTAGTGGTCTATTTTGATGGGGAAAGAAGGGGGCGATAGAAGGGGGCCCTAAAAAATTATTACTGTCATGGGTATTCTCGTACGTGATTGGTTGGGGGGAAAAAGGGGCTTGACCTTGCCAATCGCGCTGAGCTCCCCTTTTCATAGAGTTTTTGGGGAAAAGAAATGCAGAGGGGAAATTCCCCTACTTTCTCCATAGTTTTAAAGGTTCATTGTCGCTTATTTGATTGGTTTTGGTTTTTGCCGACTAAAAAGGAAAGTTAAAAGAATTTGAATTACTGTATTTGGAATTCTCTTAAACGCCAATTTTCCCGATGTAGCGCCGGTTGGCGAAAAAAGCATTTTTTGGGATTTGATTGATTTATGTTTTTGAAGGTTTCAGCTCTTTTTTAAAAGAATGTTTACACTTAATAAAAAAGTTTTTATTTATAATACTCCATGCTCAGGCGCTGAGATTTCAGGCCCCCGATTTGTCCCTAACTCAATGGGAGAAAATAGTCGCGTTTGATTTGGCCCGGGGGTTGCCAAACCCCCCTAGTTCAACTAAAACAGCTCTTTTCTGCCTTTTTAATGTATTTGAATGCCGCCTTTGAATTTATTGGTCAATCTTCTCCTTTGATTTTGAGTCCCCGTGTCTTCGATTTGGGCCCGGATTGCCAATCCCCCCCTAGCTCAACCAAAAGCTCTTTCCCGCATTTTTACTGTATTTGGAACTGTTCCGCTTTGAATTTATTGGGCAATACTTTTCCTAGGTTTTTAATGGGTCACTGTCCTCTATTCTGATTGGTGGTTTCTGCGGAAATGAGAAAAGTTACAGAATTTTAAAATTTTTGTATTTCCCGGGAATTTTAAAATCCCAAATTCCGTGTAGCGCATTTAGATTTTTTGGGAAAAATATTTTATTTTTGTATTTGTTTAGTAGGTTTGAGTTTTTTCTGATAAAGTTTTACACCCCAAAAAAGGGATTTTTTAAAACATACTCCACGGGCCCCACGGAAAACTTTATGATTTTTCGCTGTTTTCCACTGTCTCAACGGAAATAAAAATGTTCGCCGCAGCCCCTTTGCGCCCAAGTCCCCATGGCCCCCCCACTGGGGGGTGGGGAAAATTTTTCCCCCTGTTGGCCAGTCCTCACGGCAAATATTAGGCGCAACCGCACTGGCCCAAGTCCCCGCAATGGCCTCAACGCTGGCGGGGGGTGGGCTTTACACGGATGTATGAGCGCACTCGTCGGGCGGCGAATTTAGGCGCGTCCCCCCACTGCACCTAAATCCCCCACTGACCTCCAAAATGAGAGGCGGGTGGGCCTTACACCCCATTTGAGCGCACCCGGGACCGAAACATGAGGCGCAAATTTCGCCGGAAAACTGGCGGAAACATGCGCTCCGACGTGTCGAGATTCATACATGTTTGAATTTTTTGACTTGTAGCTTTTTTATGATTTTTTTTTTCGTCCCATTTTGTTTTTTCTACTTTTAGCACAGTGCATATGCTTGTGGCATGCTTTACCAAATATCATGACTAGATGCCCCTTCCCCTTATAGGCCCATGGCTGTCTCAAATACTCAGTCAGTGTCTATAATGTTGTCAGGCGTTGTCAGATGGTTGGCGTTGGCCAGGGCGCTTAAAGCATTAAACAGCCTGGATCATAGTTTTTTCCAATCCTTGACATTAGTGCTCGGGCTGTCCTTTAGTGTTTGCTCATATGAGCAAAACATCTGTGCTATGTGCAATCACCGTTATGTATGTGTACATTGGGATGCATACAAGGAAGTATTTCTGTGCTATTATACGTGACAATATATACAGTTGAGTCACATTATTATAACCACTTCCATCATCGGCAGCATGTACCTCATGAAGGAAGTCATGTGTGGTGAGCTGGCATGGTGGCTATATAAGGTGTATATAGATCCCCTGCCTTACTGAGGGGATCTATATATACCTGCCTAACTGAGGGGGCTATGTATATACCTGCCTAACTGAGGAGGGCTATATGTATACCTGTCTAACTGAAGGGACCTATATATACTTGCCTTCTTGGTGGACCTATATCAACGTTTGATCCATTTCTTTAATAAAATGGTCGCGGTGGGCCGGTGTCGGGGAGAGTTTATTTAAATAAAGTGTTTTTGTGCTGGTTCAGTGTATTTTTTACCACTATTTTTCCAGTGTTAGTAATAGAGGTGTCTGACAGACATCTCTCTCTTACTAGCTAAGACTCGATGTCAGCCAACGGTGTTTTTTTTGTCACCCCAAGGCTGACACCAAACCCGAGCGCTAGTCATATAGAGGCGTCTGTCTGTTTAAATGAATCCATCATAGTCCAAAAGGGAAATCTGTAGGAAAAAATAAAAACACTACAAAATCATGACAGTGCTAAACTCCATTCTGCATCCCCTGAGGATCATGCATCATGCGGCTGATCTTCTGAGTGCAGGAGAAGTAGTTCAGACCACACAATCTGATTCTGAGAGGTACAGGCCAGAGCTGTAGCACAATCTCCAGGGGTTTGTCCTCTGTTCCTCCTCGGAAACTGTGCTTCTAAGCTGTCGCCTGAACCTGCTCTCACACCTCTGGGAAGTTTGTACAGAGTTGGGAAAAGCCAAAGAGGTGCTGGAAAAGTGAGGATTCTAAGATATTTGTGTACAAATCTGCAGGGACGAGTGCTGGTTGGGAGAAGTCAGCATGAAGGTGTGGACTGGATATGAGCGTGTCCGACTCAACAGAGAAACGTCACCTGTGAGTCACTAAATGTACCTGAACTGTAATCACATAAGTGTGCAAAGTGTAATGGTTTATATTCAGTAATGGTGTGGCACTATTATTCAGTCTCTATTGTGAGCTTTAGCGGCTCTGGGATCGCGACTCACGTGTTTTCAGGCAGAGACAGAGACGGATTCCAGGTGTAGAAATACAGGGCCTCTGTATTTTTATTAGCAGCAAACAGAAATACAAGTGCAAGGCATGCACAAACATAAACAAAACAAACGCCTGCCCATCTGGGCTCTAACTAACATAGACCAACTTACTGACAGCCTGTAAGTTTTCACTGCTGGTTTTCCAGCATGTCTACACCCAAGACTTAAAGGTAGTCAGGGTTGTAACCAACATAGGGCCCGCTTACCTGCTGACTTATATACTCCAGGTAAATCCCGGAGTGGAAACCATGGGGATGAGCACCCACCTGAAACTATGCTCACTCCCAATGAAAGGCCGACCCAGGAAAGGCTGGAAGCCATGCTAACGTATTACACATGTTAAACATATGTCGACAGTCTAAACTGTCGACACCTATTGAATTTTGGCCTTTCATTCCCCCAAGGCTCCTTACCTTGGTGGCATGTGTCTGGACACCGAAAGGTGCATACACCCTTCCTGCTGTTGCCACCTTACACTATATAGTGATGATATGTGGTCATGCTGTTCCGGTATTATTCAGTGACTATGTGGTGGTGATATTTGGTCATGGTGTGGTGGTATCATTCAGTAACTGTGGTAGTGATATTTGGTCATGGTGTGGTGGTATTATCCAGTAACTGTGGTGGTGATATGTGGTCATGATGTTGTGGTATTATTCAGACACAATGTGATAGGGATATGTTGTCATAGTGTGATGGTATTATTCAATCACTATGTGGTCATGATGTTGCAGTATTTGGTCTTAGTGGAATTCTTGGTAATTTTAGCCTTGGGATTCTGGTTTTATGTAGCGGTGTTATTTGGTAACTGTACGGCCATTATTTTATGGTTTTATACTCAGTACTTTGTGTTTTAGCTTTTGATTTTTTTTATTTATATAAAATGTATCATTCAGGGAGGTGGCATATATCTTTAGACCTTTTTTGTTCACCACCTGTGTCCTACTGCAAGTAGGTGAGGGAGACTCAGAAGCCCCTGTGCTCCATCTTGATTACAGGTTAGTGGGATGATATCATCACATTGGTCTGTATAAGTTGAAGCAAGCCTGGGTGGGACACCGTACAGGTGGCGGAGACAGCAAGGCATAGTGGGCCCCTAAAATCAATTCCTCTGGTGGGCCCTAGGCACCCCAGTCCGACAATGAATCCATCCTTGCAGATGCCATACATGCTGATTGTCTTCCCTAGGCCCCCTAATTCCTCAGACTTGAATCCAGTTGAGCATCTGTGGTATCACCTCGATCATCGTGTTCACTTACTCTATTGATATTCCCCCACACACCCTCCAGCGGCTGTGGGATGCACTGCAGTAAGCATGGCTCCACATACCTGTGACATCCTACCAGGACCATATTGAGTCATTTCCTGCCCATTCAGCTGCACATGGCGATTAGACTGGCTATTAGCTGGGGATCATAATAATATGACTTGACTCTGTAGTAAGGGGTTAGTACAAGTATTTCAATATTTTAGGAATTTAAGGTAAGGTGTATATAGTAGGGAATATTACATTTCCTCTATTTCCTTGTGGACCAGATGTTCTATGGAGATACATAGCCCTACACTGGAGCTGGGTGAACAAAACAGTAGAAAGTTTTATATTAATACTACATTTTTTAAATTAGCTAAACTCATGACAAACAAATGTAAAATTGGTTAAAATTACCTTCCAAGCTTGTATTCATTTGGTTGGTAACCAACGTACTTTACCAGTCTCTCAACTCCTTCTCGTGCAGGACCAGCCCAGTTTGGCCAAGTTTCTGGACACAAGGATTTATATCTAGATTGCATTCAAAGACACAGGTTATTTGATTCTAGGTAAGTATACTGCACAATATCTTGTAAAATGTACCAATTTGTGTTGTTGTTATGTTGTCTCAATGCGACAGCTTAATCTTGCTATATATCCCTAAGAAGAACAATATATTTTCTTTTCTCTCTTCTTAGTTAACCTATATAGTAGATATTGAAAGAGATTTGGCAGCTTGCGTGGACCCATGACAGCAGCATATATTAGTAAAAGACCCAGAAATAGCTTTAATTAACAGAAGCCAGTTGTTTAGTGCGGACCAGTTCTCAGCAGGCCAACATAGCTGTCTTCACCCCCCACCCCTATGTGTTCATGGATGTTGAGTTTCTGGATTCATGTTAAAAATATTTCAGACTCACATATACAATCACAATACAATTGATTCTATATATACAACTCACCATGTTGAATAAATGCTCCATTAGGTTTTCTGAAAAAGTTTACAAAAATTTTTCTAATTTCTTAGGAACAAAAAACGGTTGCTTATTTAGTGGTTTAATGTGGGTCATAGACTTAAGAATTATCATCTCTGATCCAAGTGAATTTATGACTATTAAGGCCACGTCCCCACAGCAGAGACAAATACCGCTCAGTTTCTCCGACCGCTATTTGCTCTTTTTTAGCAGCCGTGCATACGGCCGCAGGGGGGGGGGGCAGCTTTTCTCTGCGGTTTGCGGAGAAATGCCCTCCCCCTTCACATTGGCATATTCATATTCCACCCGAAAACTGGGCGGAAGAATGAACAGGTTCAATGTTTGTCGGGCGGAAAACCTGTGCAGTGGGGACTGCTGCACGGGTTTTCCATTAGGGTCCATTTTAAAGTCTGTCAGCCAGTTTGCAGACAGTTTTCAAAACCGAAAACCGTCTGTAAAACCGGCTGCAAACCCGTTCCGTGGGGACAAGCCTTAATAATAACCATTAAATTGGTTTTCCATTTCATTAAAACTTCACAGCGGGTCAGAAAGCTGCTAAGATATGAAAAAAATTGAACTCGTCCTTCACATTTTCAAGCGCTGATACTGTTATCGATGCTTCCCAACGGTAACATCTTCTCAATTAATAAAATAACCAAATTCACACCTTATAGAATTTGGTTATTTAATTGGTGAGTCTCTTATTATCTCTGTATTCTATGAGGTGTGAATTTGGTTCTTTTATTGGATTATCATTAAAAGTAACATTTTATTAAATTATATGAGTATTGAAGGCCCTTGTATTGTATTGTATTGTTCTAATTATTGCTGAAATTCTTAGTGTTTGATTATTTGTTTGTCCCTTTATATCTATTTTTTCCACTAAAATGTTTTATTGTTGTCAGTAAGGTGAAGAAGGGCACACACGTATATCCACCACAATAGGGTTCTATTAAATCTACATACACCGGTCCCTTAATGAGCTGGTTTCAGTTACATCATAGTAAATTTAACCATTGTAATTTGAGACCATAACTCTATGAAAAAGTGGTAATTGGTTCCCTAGATAAGGGAAATTGAAGTTAAAGAAGATTAGGCAGACAACTAATACAGATAAAACAAATCCTCCATAGTTAAAGGGAATTTGTCATCAAAAAATGACTAAATGTTTAACTCACATTTTTTTGTTAAATACATTTGTTATGAATTTTGGTTGTGTTTTTTTAAATTTTCCATATCACTTTCAATATTTTTTTAATAATTCCTGCAGTTTTCACTTTGGCCACTAAGCTTAATAATAATCTGACACTTCCTGTTCTGTAGAGAGAGATTTTCAGTAGTCTGCTTTTTTCAGCACAAGCAGGGTCAAACTGAAAGGAGACACCAATGTGTATAGATAACACAGGATCCACCAGTCAAAATAGGAGATAGTCACAGCTCACCCTCTCCCCCTCTCTGCACATTGACTTCTTCCCAGTTCACAGAAGATGCCTAGAAAACTCTCCTATAAAAGTCAATGGGAATGAGTCAGTCTTAAAGAGGTTGTCTCGATACAAAGATTAACTTTTAACATGTTGGGATCACTAAATGGAGACGTTTTCTATATATATTGCGTTGTTAATTTTTTTTTTTTGAGGAGCAACAAGTGATTTTATCACCTTCTGTACTCTCTCTGGTTCCCCAAGTGACCGACCTGTGTACTTCTCCCCCCCTGCTGTTTGTTCTATCTGATAGCAGTGATTGAAGTCATCACACAGGTCGTGGCAGCAGCAGCACAGAGCTTCAGACAGTGAGAGCTTGTTTGTTATCTGTTCTTTCAGACAAAAGAAAGTAATTACTGCAGTAATTACTTTAACTCAGAAGCTTCCCTGGTCCTGACAGCATGAGATTTATCTAATTAGCAGAGGTCTGAATACACGGAGCTCATATGCTAATTACAGACAGCTTGACCAGGAAGTGACAGAGCAAAGCAGCATTATTTCATTCATGCATCCTATGAAACTTTGAGATGAGACAACCCCTTTAAGGCTCCTATGTGCATGAAGCTGCTGTAAAGTATCTCTCTGACTGCTTTAACCCCTTAAGCCGAACGCCTGAAAAGTAGTTAATGACCAGAACATTTTTTTCATTTTTGCCTCCATGCGTGTCAACAGTTGTAACTTTTTTATTTTTTCAATGACGCAGTTGGATGAGGCCTTGTTTTATTCGAGACGAGTTGTACTTTATGGGGGAATAGTTTAAGTCCACTTATAGATAATTGCAGTATTTTTTTAAATTTTTTTTAAAAAAATGTTTTTGTTTTTTTAATTTTTTTTTTTACACCATTCACATTTCACACGTAATAACTTGTTAGATTAATTCTACAGGTTATTACGGTCGTGTGGATACCAAATATGTGTAGGTTTTTTTGTGTGTGTAATTTATGCACAATTATTTTTAATTAAATATTTTTTTTTTTATTTTATTATTGTTTTTTTATTCTTTTTTTTAACACTTTTTATGGGGTTTTTTGTACTTTTTTTTTTACTCCCATGAAGGGAGAACTGTTTTACATTTTTTTAATTTTTTTTTTTACACTTACTAATATATTAGTATATTCATATATGCTAATACATGATAATCTGTGTCAGTCTGACACAGGCAGTGATTAGGACAGCACACAGTGCGTCCTAATCACTGGCTTCTTATTTCAGACCGCTCTGGGGCCACGCTAGGTCCCCAGAGCTATCTGTGCAGCCGGTCCCTGAGCTCTGTCGGGTCACCGGGTGTTCCGATCACCCAACAGAGCAGGGGATCCCTTTGATTGCACTGCAGTAACGCACCGCCGCAATCAAAGGGTTAAAGCATCGGGTTGCGGAGGTTTCCGCCACTTCCCGATGCCTGCAGGACATGCTCTGGGATCAGGGCTGTGTAGTACAACCCCGATCCCAGCACAATTGCGGCGCCGGGCGCCGCAAACTCCGATGTCTGCTGCGACGTCTAAAGACGTCGCTGCCGACGACCGACCTGACATGCCCGCCGTCTAAAGACGGTGGGCGGTCGTTCAGGAGTTAAAAGCAGTGCATTCAAGAATGCTGTCCCCACAATCATATATAGACAACTAAATTTAGAAATCTACAATCAGAAAATAAAAACAGTTAACAAGAAAAGAATATGGATCAGGGTCTTGTTTTAACAAGCCAAAAAAAAAATGGCAACATATTCCCTTTAAAACCCAGAAAGAGCTGAGAGATGTTGGCCTTTTCTGAGGTCCTGTATAGTACAGTGTCCCTGAAAGATAAGATGGAATCACCCTAACAAGTGTCTGAAGAAGCCGCTAATTCTGGCACAGAACATGTAGTGCCACACTATACTGTAGAGAGGCGCTACTAGACTGCCACTTGGTGCATGTACTGCAGTAATACAGATGTTTTATAAGCAATGATAATTGGTTAGATTTTAGTCAGTCACATGAGCCACAGATCAGTGTCTGTGACAGAGTATGTTGAATCTGGTTTCAAGTTACAATGGCCTAGAAAAGATGACTATTTTGTGTCCTGAGGCCATTGTAACTTGAAGGATCACTGTATACTATTTTATTCCACATAAAAAAATATGAACAGAAATTAAAAACGTTACCTCACAAAAAATTACCTCTGTAAGAATGTCTCATATTTTCGACGGTATGCAAATCCAGCTCTTTTGACTCTTAAATGCTCCATTAAACCTAGGTATTTCACCTGATGACGGACCAACATATCATCAAACTTTCCTGTGGTGAATAGATGACATGAACAGTTTTTAGATACAAATATAAAAAAAACAACTATTAGCATTCTCTCAAGGGGTTTTATCAGGGCAGTATTAGCAGCAATCTTGTTAAGGGCCTTGATCAAATTAAGAAAGAGGCCCACTTAAATGGTGGAAGATAGGCACAGGTAAAAGGCAGGGGCCCCAGGTTCTTTGCCTGTACAGTATGGGGTCCTAATATTACTTATGACATCCCTGGTTCTCAGTGCAATTGATCTTGTTTAGTTTTCTGAGTCATTCAGCACTACATAAATTAGAAGTACCTACTGGTGTACCCTGGGGCTTTACACACGTGTTGGTAAATGCAACCTATTCAGGGATTTTCTCAGTATTACATCCCTTTTCCAGAGAGGCTTTCCCTCTTGGGACCTCTACCTTCATAGAAGAATGGAATACACTTCAGTAAGGATGCATCCACACGGCAGAGGACAAAATACTCTTCTGATTATTAATCCTATTCAGACCGTGATTTTGCCTCGTTTTAGTTTTGTACCTTGTTTTTGTCGCGGTTTTTTGTCGCGGTTTTCAGATTTCGGCCGTCTCATTCAATTGAAAAATACTATAATCCACCGTTTTCAAGTGAAATATGGTGGATTATAGAACATGTTCTAAGTTTTTTTTACCCTGTTTTCGGATTGGAAATCCAACCTAAGAAAATCTGAGCTGTGTAGACTAGCGCTCTGATTTTATATTGAGGTATATGGGGATGATTTACAGTCAGATTCTTGTGAATTCTAAATACCGAATCCGCTTAAAAATCCAACAGTAAATTACTGTCGTATAGACTTAGCCTAAGGTTATCTCTAGGGCCAGAAGCTGAGAAGTATGTAGAAGGCTTTGTTATATGTTGGCTTGTTATACAGTGCTTTGCGAAAGTATTCGTCCCCCTTGAACTTTTCAACCTTTTGCCACATTTCAGGCTTCAAACATAAAGGTATAACTTTTTATTTTTTTAGTAAGAATCAACAAACAAGTGGGAACATAATTGGAAGTGGAAACGAAATTTATTGGATATTTTAAACTTTTGTAAAAAAAACAAAAAACTGAAAAAGTGGGGCGGTACAATATTATTCGGCCCCCTTATTTCAGTTGCAGCAAACCTCACGCAGAAGTTCAGTGAGGATCTCTAAATGATCAATGTTGTCGTAAATGACTGATGATGATAAATATAATCAACATGTCTGTAATCAAGTCTCCGTATAAATGCACCTGATCTGTGTTAGTCTCAGGGTAATGTTTAAACGCAGTGTGACATCAATGGAAGACTCAAGGATAAACACACCAGGGCAGGTCCGTGATACTGTTGTGGAGAGTTTAATCCTGATGTGGATACAAAAAGATTTTTTTTTTTTTTTTTTTTTTTTTTTTTTTTTTTCCCCAAACTTTAAACATCCAAGGAGCACTGTGCAACGCGATCTAGATTGAAATGGAAAGGAGTAATCAGCCCATGCAAATCTACCAAGACCTGGCCGTTCTCTAAACTTTCATTATCAGACTCACGGATGAAGACTGATCAGAGATTGCAGCCAAGAGGCCATTGTTCTCTCTGGAAGTGAATGCAGAGATCTACAAATGAGGTGGAGAGTTGTCCTTTGGACAACAATAAGTCGTACACTGCACAATCTGGCTTTATGGAAAGAGTGGTAAGAAGAGAGCCATTCTCAAAGAAATCAAAAATTCGCATTCAATAAAACAGTCTTGTTTAAAATTTGCCACAAGCCCATGCGGCAGAAAACCAACATGTGGAAAGAGGTGCTCTGCTCAGATTTGGAAACAAAATCCAAATTTTTTGGCCACAATGCAAAGCAATTATGTTTTGGCGTAAAGCAACACACTCAACACCCGGAACACTCCATCCCCACTGTCAAACTTGGTAGTCGGCAGCTTCATGGTCTTGGCCATGGATTTTCTTCTGAAGGGGATAGGGAGATGGTTTAAAATTGATGGAGATTGGGATGGAGCAAATACAGGATTTTCTGGAAGAGATAACCTGTTGGAGCTGCAAAAGACCTGACGACTGGGACGGAGACTTATCCTCCTACAAGACACTGATCCCAAACTTAAAGCAAAAATCTACAAGGAATGGTTCAACAAATAATACGTAACCAGTGTTAGAATGGTCATGTCTACTCAGTCCAGACCTGAATCCATCGAGAATCTGGTGGAAAAGAGCTGAAACATTGCTGTTCATCTCAACGCTCTCCATCCCAACATCACTGACTCAGCTGTTTTACAAGCGAAGAGTGGGAACAATTTCAGTCTCTTGATGTGCAAAACTGATAGAGACATACCCCAAGTGACTTGCAGCTGTAATCGCAGCAAAAGGTGGCACTACAAAGTTTGGACTTAAGGGGGCCGAATAATTTTGCATGCCCAACTTTTCAGTTTATTTTTTTTACAAAAGTTTAAAATATTCAATAAATTTCGTTCCACTTCACAGTTGTTTCACACTTGTTGTTGATTCTTCACAAAAATTTTTTTAATTTTATATCTTTATGTTTGAAGCCTGAAATGTGGCAAAAGGTTGAAAAGTTCAAGGGGGCCGAATTCTTTCGAAAGGCACTGTATATTGGATATATTATATACAATAATCTTGTCTTCTTACCTGGCTGCTTGGCATTGTTTGGTTTGATACACCTAATATATGCAGATTCCTTGGACATCAGCATTTCCATTAGACTTGACAAACTGTTTTTGAACTGAGTGGTAACCTAAAAGGACAGGTACAGTAAATAGGGTGAGGTGAGTTATTACTAGATATTTACTTTGCTTTTTTAGGATACCTGAGGCTAGGTCCACATATAGTGGTAATATTGGCCTGGTCAATATTCTTCATCTAATTGCCCTTTTATTGATATTGTATCTGCAAATATGAAAAGAAAACTCTACATTTTAAACTGATACAATTCCTTTTTTCATGTTGCAAATATGTCTTGTTGCTGGGTTATTTGATACTGAGCTCCAAATCTCCTGCTTGCCTCAAAACAGCCATATCCTATCTGCAGCACGTGATGACAAATTGTTAGTATAGCCTGTCACTTGCTGACCACTAGAAGTTTAGTAGGAGGAACCCCTTTCAGTCATGATGTACCTTTGCAATTTCTTTCCACAGCACAAGTACTGTTTAGACTGAGCAGCAAACTGTAACTTAGCCTGATGATTCAAGTAAATGTGACTAAGCTATAGTACCTGCACAAAGCCTGGGTGTTCATGGTGCCGTGCAGGGAAAAAATTGTAGACAACGCTCTTCAAATCAGTGTACACTCAGTGACAGCAATTAAAATCCTTACGTTCAGGTCATAACAGTACCCCAGCACGTTTATTATCCTGTATAAGCTATGCATTTTTATAATATATTATATTTTATATATATATATATATATATATATATATATATATAATATAGATATATAAAAATATATATATATATATAATATATATATATTATATATAAATATAAAAATATATAAAAATATTGAATATATATGGTATTGCTGCCATAGTTTAGATTTGTCGTCACTACATAAATAATTGGAGGGGTCAAAGGGCTTACATTGTTATGGACTCATTTATTGACATTGCAAACCAATTTTTTTAAATGATATACGGTATGTATGTATATATGTATATATCATTTTAAAAAATTGGTTTGCAATGTCAATAAATGAGTCCATAACAATGTAAGTCCTTTGACCTCTCCAATCATTTATGTAGTGACGACAAATTTAAAATAGGGCAGCAACACCCCTCAAATGATAAGGTTCTGGCTGCCTGAATTCACCTCCAGGGGGACCTGCTTAAAGGGGTTTTGCCACGATTTCATTTCATACTTCCTTCATCCAGATCTTCAGCTGTGTGTGCTCAGAAGGGGGCGTGTGTGATTTGTTTGAATTGCATATCATGTGACCCATAAGGATGACATCACCATGCCTTTCCTCTCTCTAGTCAAAGAAAGGTCTGTTTATGTGTAGAACTGTAAGTAGCTACATTGTAGCTCAGAGATAAAACTTTTGCCTCCAGGCACAAGGTCCTCGTTCAAATCCCTGCCAGGAATCCAAACCTGTGGATTTATTTCTCTTTATCAATGCACAGACCTGATTGAGGTTTCTTTTTTATTTTATTTGCACTGTTTGACTAATTTTCTAAGAGTACTGAGGATGGGAGTAGAATGACAGCACCTGGGGTTTGAACACTCAGTAGCTGCCTGAGAGGAGAGGTGATGTCTGAGTATGTGCGACCAGGACTGAGGAGCTCACAGCCCTGGTCATATCCCCTGGAGACAAGCTGTAAACAATGAATCACTAAAACGGTCCAAAATTTTTAATAATGATGTATGGTGAAAATGTTTATTATTTAATTTACAAACTTCCCACGTCAATTTTACTTCGTGGCAAAACCCCTTTAAGAAAGATTTACACAGCTATAGTAGGGCTTTTTTATATTAGCTAATAAGGAAGGTAGGTTATAAGGAGCTCTGCAGTAAAAAAAGCTTTTAATTAGCATAGAGTTTTGGACAATAATTAAGATAATTTATTACACAATAATTGCGATTTATACAAATTAAATTATGGCATGTTCACACGGCATTTTTGTACGAGGTTTTCAGAGTGTTTCCTCGCCCAAAACCTCGTCCAAACCACATAAAAACCTCGCCTGAAACACGCTTCTTCAGACGAGGGTTTTGACGAGGGTTTGATCAGGTTTTGATCAGCTTTTGGATCAGGCTTTCGACGAGGTTTTCACCCATACAAATGAATAGCCAGGACAAAAACCATGGTGAAAACTGCGCCGAAAACGCACCGAAAACCGCGCCTGAACCCCCCCACAACCGTTTTCAAAAAATTGACATGAAAAAACTTCTTTTTCCAATCGTCGTGAAACAACAACTGAACTCCCACGGATTTTTTAACTTTAGGAATCAATAAAATGCCCGGGGCCCCGTTTTGGAAGCTTTTTTTGGACGGGGTTTTGGGGGGCGAGGAAACGCTCCGAAGACCTCGTCCAAAAACCGCCAGGGTTAACATCCCCCTTACTTTTTTTCCCCCACAAAAAAAAAGCCTCCCCAGAATATAATCCCTGGGGAGATTTTTAAGATTTTTGAGGATGCTCGAAATATAATCCCTAGTCCAAACATAAGCCCTAAATACAGTTCATAAAAAGTCAATTTAAGTAGTTTCTAGGCAGTTATACATGTAAATAAGTAAATAAATGAGCTCTTCACTAAGGAAAGCAAACACCCACAAACAAATCACAACAAGGGTTGGCAAGTGCCAGGCTCTCACACACAGACTGGGTAGTCCCGCTGGCTTCCCTTCACTCCTGAGCCCATTATATTACAGTGTTGTGGCTGCTTCCGGTCATCAAGGGAAGCCAACTCTACACTTGGCTGCAGTGGAACATGGAAGAGAAAACGGGGAAAAACCAAAGGGCCCCCCTTGATAGCATGTAACACGTCTGTGATAGGAGTGACACCATCTGGACTAACTGACGTTGTGAACCCTCAGTTAACAAACCAAAATTGTTTTGGGTTTTGTGGGGTCTTTTGAGTGTGATTCTTTTGGGGGTGTCTGCTTTTCTTGGGTTTTAATTTTTTAAACCCCCTCAACAATAATACGGGGTAAAAGAAATGAACGGGATGAAAAAAGAAAAAAAGCTTACTTGAAATTTTGACCCTCAGACAACATGAGTGCAAAAACAAAGAGCTAAAAGAATAATCTTATGAAGCAAAAACTATATAGGACCCTGCCCTTTTTTTTCCCGGGGAAAACCCGGGACTCCAAATATGAAACAATAAACAATAAAACTTACAGTCTCAGGCCGCTTTCTGTTGTCCAGTTCTGAAGTGTGAAAACAATCCCTTAAGATATAATTTTTAGATTTTATAAGCACCTGAAAAATATAAGTTGGTGTAAACATGCAAAAAAAAATAAAAGAAAAAACTTTGAAAATCGACTTACTTAAAATACGTCAACCCTTTCTGCTCACCCGCCTTTTTGGAAGTTGCCATATTTGGTAAAAATTTCAGGCTTCTACCCAGTGACATTGCTCTCTTGATTCTTCTTAGAGCATGTGCGTGCTAGATTTTATGCATTTAAAAAAATTTTTCCCTCCCCAAAGTTTCACAAAAAAGAAAGAAAAAATACTCTGTCACTTCCTGGTTCGGGATTTAAATCATTTCCCTACAGCTCCAGCTTTCAGTTTCAAATTTTTAGATCAGTTTAGTAAAAAAGCTTTACAAACAGCTTTTCCAAAAGGGCTTTATCTAAACCCCAAAACAAAAGCCCAAATTTTAACAGTTCTGTTTTTATTTTTCCCTTTAAATCAAGCTTTTACTGCTCGCAGCATGGACACTGCTGCAACCTGTGTGAGAGTCACCACTTTTTAAATCTCATTAAAACAAACAGCAGGGGAAAATTTGGTTTTGCATTTGGTTACTGGGGGAAAACTGAAATAGCCGGGGAGGCCCATAAATTCACTTGTATCCCCTTTAGGGAAAAAAAGGAAAAAAAGCAAAAAATTTTTGGGGAAAAATGCCCTTTTTTTTTGTGATCCCCTACCTTTTTAAAGCTTTTTCTTTGTAAGGAGACAACCCCCTTTAAGGCTGCAGCCCCCACTTTGCTGCTTAGTTTTTCCTTTCCAAACCAAAAGCCAGTGCACCATATAAGATGTAAAGGGGGTTTTTCCCCTACCTGATGTTTACGTGGCAATAGGTTCCTTCCCTTTTACCAACTGCAAAGGTGTATTTGAACAGAGGTTTTGAGATTCTGAGAACCCAGCAAGTAATATGGCCAGCCACACAAATCAATGTCAAAAATGAAAACCCGTACAAAAAAGGGGTTTTTAAATTCTTCCCCTTAAAAAACACAAAAATTGGAGGGAAAAACAAAAAAGACAAACAAAGTACTAGTCATCACAATTCCACAAAGGTAGAATTTTTGGAGCTTTCCCTTATCGGGGACCATGAAACACAAAATTTTCCCCAAAATACATATAGGAAAACCCACCTCAAGCAACAATTTTTATTAAAATGCTATTTTGCCACCCCAATCTTTCGATTTAGGGAATACCAAAAAAGGGGGGTTTATTAGAAGCAAAAGGGAATTTCTCTTCCCCCAACCTCATAAAAAAAGAAAGCAAGGATATAGAGGGGAGGCCCAGAAAAAGAGGATTTTCCCAAAAGGTGTTTTAGAAAAAAACAAAGAGAAAAACCAGTAAGAAAAGAGAGTAAATGTTGAGCGTTTTGTTGGGCCCTCACATCGGGCAAAGGTCAAAGTTTTACCACATCGACAAAATAGTCGATAGTCGATAGTTTTGATTTTGTAGAAATTAAAGACGATGACCATTAAAGTCCTTTGGGGGAGCAACCCAAAACCCCTTTATTCTTACAAACCCCAAACAAGGCTGGAGAAGCGGATTTAAAATCCACAACAGTCAAATGGATACGTGCAAAATCTTAGGGAAAACACTTAGGGGTTTTAAAAAAACCAAAAGAAAAAAAAAACAGACCCTTCACTATCCCTGCTTTTTAAAACCCCACAAAACCCTTAAACCTGCTCACCCACCCAAAAAAAAAAGTGCCAGAAGGCAGTTATGAAATTTTTTTTAAAAACCCTCATTTTAAATTGAACTGGAAAATAGAATATCCCGTCCTGGAAGCGCATTTAGCCCCAAAACCGCATTACCCCCACATTTAAAAGTGC
>JAODAL010019234.1:0-72646 GCA_025379985.1 Phyllomedusa bahiana
CTGCGTTTCTTTATTTGTTGGGGCCCCTACAGTCGCAAAATAAGGGGCTTTACCCCCCCCCCCCCAAATTGACTGGGGTCCCCCGAAGGGGGATGTACTGTAAATGCACTCATACCGCGCCGATCGCTTTAGAGTTCGCGCGATCCTTAGGACGTATGCATATGTCCAAGGTCGTTAAGGGGTTAAAGAAGGTCAATCAATTAGGATACAACACAACTTCATTTAAAATAGGAATGAAGCAATAAATTATGATAAAATGATAACAAATGATAAAAAACTGGTTAAGAAATATTATTGAAATGTAAGTACTTACAGTGCATCATTTAGGGATTGCACCATCTGTCCAAAATGCCTCAACCAGAGAAACTACATGGTGAAGATAGGGAACCGCAGGGAAAACAACACCAGTGAGAGCGTCCCCTACGCTGGGTAAAAAAGCTTCTGAGGTCACCAAAATAATGCACTTTGTGACCCCCTTAGCTCAGGGGCGCACCATCTCTCCTGTCCTTGGGTTTTAGCGCTTTTAGAAGGGGATTTTGGGAAAAATAAATCACAACAGCCCCCTGATAAACCCCTAGGTTTTGAATCAGTACTTAAAAATAGGGAGGTCCTCTGAAGGGGATATGGAAAAGGCACCTTGCTTCATTGGGTTAGTTTTGTTGGTGTATTAAAGACTTTTTATTTTTTATTAACTTTTTTTTTTTAAAGCGCCATGATTCCATGGCGCTGACATTTAGGGGGGGGGGGTCACTTTCGAATGTCAATGAGTCAAAAATGACAATGAATACGTATAAACTGGTAAGGGGGGAGAAGGACCCTGCCCGCAAGGCTTTAAAATTTAAAGGAGGGGGGAAAAAGAACAGGGGAAAGGGGGGCAACAGTTTTGGGGTAGTACAGTCAGCAGGGTTATTGTAGGTTATAGGCAATCCAAAGAAAGGGTTTTCGGGTTGCTTTGAAGCTGGGGGAGATGGGAAAGTCGAGTGTTGGGGCATGATTCCAGATGGGGGGAACGCAGAGAAGTCTTGGGGACGGTTATGTGAGGGCTGATAAGAGGGGAAAAAACAAGAAGGCCTGAGGAGCAGATTGGGGGGGGGAGATACTGGGGTTTGGGGGGATTATGGGGGGAAGGTTATGGAAGCCTTGTAGGCTGGTTAGCACCTTGAAATATTCCTGGGTATTGGTACCAGTGAAGGGATGACAAGGGGGGAGGAAGGGGTACGAGGAGAAGGGGATAAATGGGGACAGAGTTTGGATGGTTTTAGGGAGCGAGAGTGCAATGGGGGCCCCAGAGAAAAATTTTCAGTAGCAAGGGGGGGAAAGACAAAGGGGATGAACGAGATTTTTGTGGTGTCGAAGTTGAGGGAAGAAATTCGAGATATTTTTCATGGAAGCGGCAGGCAAGGTAGGGTTTTGGATTTGGTTTTAAGATAGAGCGGATCGAGATTTCCCCAAGGGCCGGGCTTGCGGGCACGGAAATGTGCGCCCTTGAAGTGATAAAAGATCAGGGGGAGGGGTGGAGGGGGACGGCGGAAAAGATGAAATTTTTGTTTTCTCCAATTTATTTTTTGGGGAAAGGGGGGAAAAAAGGACAATGGGGATAACATCTGGGGTCCCAGGGAAAAAGGTGCATCGGGGCCAATAAAACTGGGGGGTTTACACATACAGGGGAATGAAAGCCATTGAGTATAGTTGACCCAGACCAAGGGGGTAGATAAAAAGGTAAAGGACCCCAGGGGCTGAACCCTGGGGACACCCAAAAAAGAGAGGCCGGGGGGGGAGGGGTTTACGAGGGTGAGATGCTGAAGTCCCCTCAGAAGGTACAGGAGATCCAGGAAAGAGCCAATCGGATCCCAGGAGGAGAGGATTTTAGCAGGGGGGAATGGTCGACAGTTCAAAGGGAAGGACAAGCTAGAAGGAAAGGCAGAGTACGGCGGGGGGCTTTTTGGGGTTGCAGGCATTGGGACTTTTTTTGGGCGGGGTTTTGAAGTGGGTTGGTCGGGAAAACCCGATTGTAGGTCAAGAAGAGAGTTGAGGAAGGGGGGGAAAATGAAAATAGACGGGTGCTCAGGGTTTTGGGGGCAAAAGGGAATGAGAGGGGGGGATAGTTGGGGGAAGAGAGGTTAAGGGTGTTTTTTTTAAGGGGGGAGTACAGTACATTTTAAAGGAGGGGGGAAAATGCCAATTGGCGATAATTGAAAATGGTGAGGGTGGATGAAAAAGCACTAAGGGGGGGATAAGGTTGATGGGGTGGGGCAAAATTTCAGGGGGTGAGGGTTTGGGTTTTTGGCAGTAAGAGGAAAGATCTCATTTTAAAGTGGAAAAAAAGTTAAGGGGGGGAAAACTTGTGCAGATTTAAAAGGAAGCGCTGGGGAAATGGGGGTGAAGCTTTTCCCCTGATAGGGAATCTTGGTAAATGAATCCAAGTCGTCCTGAAGGAGAGGGTGGAGGAGGTCTGGGGGGCGGGGGGAAGAGTTAAAGGTGTTGAAAGTTTCCTGGGGGTTTTAAAAGAGGGTATGAATTGGAAAAGTAATCCTTTTGGAGGGGGATGCAATTTAAAAAGTATGTAGTATTGTTTGTATGAAGGGAAGGCTCGTGGGGCGAGTTTTTTCCCCTTTCCCGCCTTCTGCAAATTTTGGAAAACTCCCTCAAAACTGTTTGGATATTTTTGCCACCTCCCAAAACATCAACGGGATCCCAGCACAGGTGATCCCCAAACACTAACTTACCTCACAGGGTCCATTTAGACTACAAAAATCTCAGGGATGATGGTGAGCAAACAATTTTTGATCAAAAACTGTAAAAGAATCCAGGTTTCCAAATTTTCCTTTCATAACATTTTTCAAAATTTTCCCAATACCTTTATGTTTTCAGTTTTTAGTGGGGGCCCCTGATATTTGATTAGATGTATGTATTGCCGGGCCCGTGGCACCTTTGCTTCGATTTTCAAAAAATTTTGGATCACCCTAACCAATTTCATACATTGTTTCACTCAAAGAAGGGAAAAAACCCTTAAAAATAATAAAAAAAAAAGCAAAGTTTAGTCAATGTTCAAAGAGTAACAAACACAAAGATGGAAAGAACAAGAAATTATGGACGAAAACCTAAGTAAATAATTTCAAAATACAATGTTTATTTGGGCAAAAAATGCAAAATCAATTAAAAATCCAAAAAAGGCTCAAGACATAAACCATGACCCAACAAAAATAATCAGATTGGATCAACATACAGTACCACATACCTATAATATGGTATGCATGTGTAAAGGGAACACAAACAATCCACAAATCAAAAGATACAAAGATACATATCAATTACAATAAATGTTAGTAAATCTACCATTAAGTAACACAATAGAGTTTTTTTTCTCTCCTTTTGAATGTCTTTCTTTGTGGTCTAAGAACAGATAACATGAAAAGTCATGATATCAGCTAAACTCCGCTATGTCCGTATTTTTATGTATTATTTTAAGTTTTTTTAATACCTTGCTTTCTCTCACTATATGTTATGGGGTTAAGCATACAGTAGGAATAATTACATTAAGTATTAACCCCTTAAGGACCCAGCGTTTTTTTTTGGTGACACGTTCGTTTTTCCCTCCTCGCCTTCCGAGAGCCATAACTTTTTTTATTTTTCCACCTACATAGACACATGAGGGCCTTTATTTTGCGGGACAAGATTTACTTTCTAATGGTGTTATTCACTATACTATAGAATATACTGGGAAACCGCAAAAAATTCCAAGTGGGACAAATTGTGAAAAAAAATGTATTTTCGCCATGTTTGCGGAGGTTTTGCTTTTATGGTGTTCAATCTTCTGTAAATGTAATATGTTATCTGTATTCTAAAGGTTGTTACACATCTGGCAATACCAAACATGTAGGGTTTCCGTTATGTTTTGGTACCGTAAAAAAATTCCAAACATTTTCTATTTTTGAAATTTGTGCAACGGCGCCATTTTGTGCGACCAATAACTTTTTTGTACTAACACCTACGGACGTCAGTGAGGCGGCATTTTTTGCGGGCTGAAGTGTACTTTTTATTGCTATCAGTTTGGAATGCATGCAACTTTTTTGATTATTTTTATTCCATTTTTTGAGTGACGTAAAATGACCAAAAAACACAATTTTGGCGTTTGGATTTTTTTTCTTCTACGGTGTTCAGCGTACGGGATAAATGATGTTATATTTTTTATAGATCGACTTTTTTCGGACGCGGCGATACCAAATATGCATAACTTTTTTTATTATTTTAATGATTTTATTTGTAAAATGAGGGAAAGGGGGGTGATTTTGAACTTTTAATACTTTTTTTTTTGTACTTTAAAACATTTATTTTTTTTTTACTGTAACATTTAGTCCCCTATGGTGCTTGACCACTAGGGGGCGCGATTGTTAATAACAACCAAAACATTTGCATAGGGGCAATGCATTGTTACAAGCAAGGCGGTTTCCCACTCCTGTCTGCGGTCGAGTGGCAACCGGCCAGTGTAAGTGACGGGATGCCGATGACTGTAACGATCGGTGCGCGGCACCGATCGGCGTTCATTCAGACGCCGCGGCTATCTTTGCCGCGGTGTCTGATAGGTTAAACAGCGCCAGCGGACGGAGCCAACCACCGCGCTGTTACTGCCGGGTGTTAGCGCGATTTGCCGCTAACACCCGGCGGCTGTGCGGGGGGGTCGCGGAGCGATCCCACTGCAAAGCCCCTTAGCGGCCCTGGGACGTACTCATATGCCTAGGGTCGTTAAGGGGTTAAGGACAAGACTTAACCGAGAGTGAATGGGGCAGATGTATTAAAACTGTCTTAGACTAGACAGTCGTACTTCTCAGTGATTTAGTGTAGCATTCGTCAATATTTATGAAAGTGTTTCACAGCACATTATAAATTTGTCCTGTTTTTTTTTTTTTATTTCTATGAATTCCCATTTACTTTTACTCATCCCACTTTTACAATTCTGGTACATACATTGAAAGTATTCAGACCCCTTTACATTTTTCACTCTTTGTTTCATGGCAGCCATTTGGTAAGATCCAAAAGCTTCATTTTTTTGCTCACTAATGTACACTCTGCCCCCCTCCCCCCCATCTTGAAAGAAAAAAAAACAGAAATGTAGATGTTTTTGCAGATTTATTAAACAAGAAAAACTGAAATATCACATGGTCTTAAGTATTCAGACCCTTTGCTGTGACTAGCTCACATGCTGTCCATTTACTTCTGATCATCCTTGAGATGGTTCTATTCCAGCTGTGTTTAATTAAACTGATTGGACCTGATTAGGAAAGGCACATACCTGTCTATATAAGACCTCACAGCTCACAGTGCATGTCAGAGCACATGGGAATCATGAGGTCTAAGGAACTGCTCAAGGAGCTCAGTGACAGAATTACGGCAAGGCATAGATCTGGCCAAGGTTACAAAAGAATTTCTGCAACACTCAAGGTTCCTAAGAGCACAGTGGTCTCCATAATCCTAAAATGGAAGATGTTTGAGATGACCACAACTCTTCCTCGACCTGGCCATCCAGCCAAACTAAGCAATCGTGGGAAGAGCCTTGATGAGAGAGGTAAAGAAGAACAGCAAGATCACTGTGGCTGAGCTTCAGAGATGGAGTAGGGAGATGAGAGAAAGTTCCACCAAGTCAACTATCACTGCAGCCTATAGCAGTCGGGGCTTTATGGCAGAATGTGCCGACGGAAGCCTCTCTTCAGTGCAAGACAGAGGAAAGCTGCATACAGTTTGTAAAAAAACACATGAAGGACTCCCAGACTATGAGAAATAAGATTGAACTTTTTGATGTTAATTGTAAGCGGTGGAGAAAACCAGGCCCTGCTCATCACCTGCCCAATACAGTCCCAACAGTGACACATGGTGGTGGCAGCATTTTGCTATGGGGGTGTTTTAAAGCTGGAGGGACAGGTTGACTGGTTGCAATTGAAGGAAAGATGAATGTGGCCAAGTACAGAGATATCCTGGATGAAAACCTCTTCCAGAGCGCTCTGGACTTACGACTGGGCCAAAGGTTCATCTTCCAACAAGACAATGACCCGAAGCACACAGCTAAAATAACAAAGCAGCGGCTTCAGAACAACTCTGTGACCATTCTTGACTGGCCCAGCCAGAGCCCTGACCTAAACCCAATTAAGCATCTCTGGAGAGACTTAAAAATTGCAGAGTGTACAATAATGAGCAAAAAAATTTAACTTTTTTGGATCTTATGAAATGGCTGCAATAAAAGAAAGAGTGAAAAAATTTAAGGGGTCTGAATACTTTCCGTACCCACTTTATGTAGCATATAAAGAAAAATTAGTTTCTTCAGCTCACCTGTGCATTGTAGTGTAGTTGCACGGAAAAGAGGAAAAACTCCAAAGCCCCGTTTCCATAAGACTGGTGCAAAAATATAAAGAAATCAAGCAACTTCTTTGTATATAAATTGAATAAAAAACAAAAAACTACTTTATTTTACAATGTCACAACTTCCATTTGGTGGTTAATATCCTGATAATATGTTTTTATAAATATATGAATAGCACAATAGGAGTGATTATGATGTGTGCGATCACATGATATATAAGGTACTCACCTGACACAGCACAATAGAAACAAGCAAAAGGTCAGCTCACCCCAAAAACAATCCAGCTGTGATGGTGGAATCAGCTCGCATTCGTCCAGAGTCCAAGACGTGATCAGAATTCCTTCAAAAGCTGTGTGATGCAGCGATAACCACCAGGCAAGTATAGAATAAAACTTGAATCCTTTATTGATAATGCAATAAAAATACGAGCATTCCCATAAGCACACTGAGTCCTCAAAGCATGAGAAACGGCTAACGCGTTTCGGGTGTCTGTTCACCCTTAATCATAGCATGATTAAGGGTGAACGCTCGCGTTAGCCGTTTCTCATGCTTTGAGGACTCAGTGTGCTTATGGGAAGGCTCGTATTTTTATTGCATTATCAATAAAGGATTCAAGTTTTATTCTATACTTGCCTGGTGGTTATCGCTGCATCACACAGCTTTTGAAGGAACTCACCTGACACACACGTCATGTCATGAGTAAGGGAGAGCTTCTCCTGAAATGCGTAGACTTGTTGTTTACCAGGATGTTTTCTACCTAACAGGCATTTTTAGTGATGAGCGATTGCGTCAACTATTGTTATCGATTCGATAGTTGATATCGGCAATTATCAAGACGATTTCCGATAGTCGATAATAGATTATCGCCGATGACCATTAAAGTCTATGGGAGAGCAACAACAGCTTCATTCTTACACCCAAACAGGGCTGGAGAAGCTGGAATTAACATCCACAACAGCAAACTGGATACGTGCTACATCTTAGGCAAGACAATTAGGTTTTAAAAGTCACAGAAAAAAAGTCACAGACCATTCCCTATCCCGGTCTTGTACCACAGGATGACCATTAAACCTGCATGACCCACAAATTAAAAAGTGCCAGAAGGCAGTATGATTTGAACCATCATTTTACTTGAACTGGACATTGAATATCCCTGTCCTGGAATGCAGCATGGCCCTTAAACCTGTCTGACCCACTGATTAAAAAGTGCCTGAAAAAGGAGTCTTTGAACCACCATTTTAGTTGAACTGGACATTGACTATCCCTGTCCTGGGCCACAGCATGAGTCCCAAACCTGCATGACCCACGATTAAAATAGTTCTGGAAAAAGGAGTCTTTCAACCACCATTTTAGTTTCACTGGACATTGACTATACCTGTCCTGGGCCACAGCATGAGCCCCAAACCTGCATGACCCAAGATTAAAATAGTTCTGGAAAAAGGAGTCTTTCAACCACCATTTTAGTTTCACTGGACATTGACTAACGTCCTGGCCACACATGAGCCCTGCATGACCACAATTAAAAAGTGCCGGAAAAAAGAGTCTTTGAACCACCATTTTAGTTGAACTGGACATTGTTGCAATATGATTTGACTACTAATCAAATTACATCGGTATTTACCAACACTACATTTCCTATAAAATATCATCTTACGTGTAAGAATTCGTAATTTGTTTTAGAATGTGTGTGCCGACTGCAGTATGTTGGTAGAACCACCTGCCCACTTCACGTCAGGCTAAATGGCCATCGTGCCTGTGTAATGAGGGGAGATATAAAACAGAGTGTGGCTCGCCACTGCAAGGAATTCCATCAACAGAATTTTACTGTTTTAAAAATAACCCCGATAGATTTTATTCCTGAAGCTTGTCCAAATAGATTCCAAACACTCAAAAAATGCGAGATGTTTTGGATCTATAGACTCCAAACATTATATCCTAGAGGTTTGAATGATGCCACTGAATTAATACGTTGAATATATAAAAAACGTCAATATCTGGTATATACGATATTTTGGTAGAATGATTCATCACATCATTCATGGAATTAGTTAAAATCTTTTATGGTTTGGTAGACACAGTGATTTAAAGTCCTTCACGGTTTGAATTTTCCACACCACCAAGTTAGATAGAATCCCTATATGATTGGTTCATTTAAAATCGGCGCCTTTTTTTTTTTTTATATTGGACATTGATCAGGTTTAAATATACTGCTTTCTTTCTATTCGTTCTTAGTTTGACCGGCACTTTTTAATCTTGTAAACACGGGGTTACTCCAGGATATAGATTTTTAAAGGGGTGTTATCGTTTGAGCTGCTCGTGCTGTTCAGCATATTTTCTCAGATTGAGTTTGAAATCCAGGGCGTGTCTCTCCTGTCAGCAGGCATGCCCTCTCCTCCCAGGAGAGCGGTCTCCCCTCACTGAAGAACTGTGACATCATCATTTTGTTTAAAGCAGGGGATTCAGAAGGTTGTCTCGATATAACAGCTCTGTAGCCTCCTGCCTTCTTATGTCTGCAGCCTTGAGGCTCCAAACTCCACAAGCACTTCATATGTCTTAGTTTACACACAACTGAAAGCCACAGCTGTTACTTCTAGTGGTGTTCATCCAAATTGTACTTGACAACAGGCAAGATCTTTTTCTCATCTACAAATGTCACGTCAAATAAAGATCCTGCTTGCTGTCCAATGACATGTGAGTGAAAACAATGGGGGGAGAAGCAAATCAGCTTTGGAAGAAGCTCTGCTCAGCCTGTAACTGACATGCTCATGGTGCAGAGGTAGAGCATGAGCAGTGAGCGTGAATGACCTATTGCTTTTACAACGAAGGGGGTTTGGGTTTCTAGTCCCCACAAGGGTATATACCCCCCCTCCTAAAATCTACACATATGTAGAGAGACCTAAAATATATATGTTAATCTCTATAATGATATATATACACATACAGGGCTCCCATATATCATGTCTCATCCCCCCAGAATATATGCATTGTATCACGTATGTTGGAAGTGCTTGGTGTGACTGCAAGGATAGGACTCTATATAGGGGAGCTTTGTGTGTGTATATGAATAAAATTATAGATGTCTACACATGTATTTTCATATCTTTACATATGTGTACAAATTTTAAAGAAAAAAAAAAAAAAACTACTGATGGGGCTTGAACTCCTAACCTCTGTCTTGGAGGGCTGATCACCTAAACTCTGCACCACACAAGCAATTTATGCAGACATAGTGTTGAATCCTTATGTTATACACTACAGGTGTTGACGTCATAAGGAGGTGGGGCTTGCATTCGATCTGAGGAACAGAACGCCTTCTTTTCCAAGTAGCAGCTTAAGGACTGGATCTGTGAGGAGGTGAATCAACCTCTTGGCAAAAGCCCCTTAAACAGCCAGTGATTGCCCAGAACATTGACCCTAGAGCTGGGAGATGTACATAGTGTCAGCAGTCCTTGGTTTCACTATCGATTTTAACAGTTCAGAGAGGAGTAAACACAGAGTGTGCAGGCAGCCAATCACGGCACAGGGGGCGTGGCTAGGGTGTTTCCTGTCTAGGGGCGTATCCCAACAGGCTGAATGAAATGTCAGCCAGCCAATCACAGTGCAGGGGGCGTGTCTAGGGTGCCAGAATCGACCAGGGGGCGTTCTGACCAGCAACAGCAGAAATAGAAGACAGATTTACAGAGATGCTCATATCTACTAAACCAAGTGACAGAGGTAATCCAACCCAATTACAAAAGTGTTTATTTTTACTGTCCCCATAATCTGAGACATGATCTTTGTAACAATAAAATCCCTTTAAATTCAATTTTATGATTTGTTGATAAATAGATGCACTCTGAATATGTGTCACATATTTCATTATATAGAGTTCTTTTATTTAATTAAGTTAATTAGGATTAATAGCAACAAAAAATATGAGAATAGATTGTATATGGGAAATGTATGATGTATTTTATGTATTCAAGGTTTCTCTTTTTTTTTTTTTTGTGTCGCCTCTTGGAGGATCACCACACCCATCTCCTGATATCCTCTGTGCTGCTGAGAGACCTTGTTTTTTAGATTATGCAACAGTCATCCTGTGACCATCGCACTCATCGGGGGATGGGTGTGGTGATCCTCTGGGAGGTGGCATAGTCAAAGTAGTAGTGTTTTTTTTTTTGTTTTTTTTTTAGTACTTGGAGAGTTAATTTTATGAAGCCTTTGATTGACAGTTTTCTGATTCAATGAGATTTTGTTGTTAATGAAGTGATTGACGTAATCAAGAACCTATTGGGACATACTTTGTGTTATAAATGAGATGTGGAAAACAGTTTTATATTACCTCTGATGAAGCGCTAAGTTGGAGCGCGAAACGCGTTAGGTCTATGTATGTTTTTTAACAGTTTAGGATAATATCCTTACTGTTTTAGAAATAAAATTCAGAAGTTTTCTATATACCAGCCTTCATCATTGGCATTTACTTATAATCCACGTGCGCCGGTTCGCCATTTTTGTTTGTTGCATGTCCTGGACCGCAGTATGACCATTAAACCTGTCTGACCCACAGATTAAAAAGTGCCGGAAAAAGGAGTCTTTCAACCACCATTTTAATTGAACTGGCCATTAATTATCCATATCCTGTAACGCAGGATGACCCAAAAACCAGCACAGGTGCCCTTATAGACCATCAACAGAAAATTTCTCAATAAGAAATAAACTATATTAAAAACAACTCGTTTTCCATTACTGCTGCGGCTAGAGCTACTTGCCATTCTACTGGTGACATTGTTCCACCATGACATTAGAATGTGAAGCAAACGAAACAGATGTCCACAGTAGGTCAATGAGGCCTGTCTGAAAATCCTGCATTCTACTGTCAAGTGGGTTGGAGGAAATTACTGATCAAGGTCAGTGAGGCTGTAAACATGGATCACGCAGGTTCAGCTGGCAGGGCCGGACTTACAGTGGGTGTGGTGAGAGCAAGGGCTGGCGTCTGTCCTCTATTAACACGCAGGTTCAGCTAGCAGGGCCCGAGTTACAGTGGGTGAGGTGAGAGCCAGGGCTGGTGTTTGTCATCTATTAACACGCAGGTTCAGCTAGCAGCGCCCGAGTTACAGTGGGTGCGGTGAGAGTCCAGGTTGGCTTCCGTCATCCATTAACACGGCAAAAAATGCCCTTATGACGCAGTCGTGCTGAAGCAGAGTGCAGAAGCGGAAGTGTGAGCTCAGACCTACAGCCTTCCTCAGTACACAGTCAAGACTTGGGTAGTGCTTGAGAAATTTCTGCCTTTACGAGAGCACTTGCCCCTCCGTATGAGTGTGGAACAATTGAGCTTCACTTGGAGATGCTGGTGGTTGACGCTCCTGTTTCACCCAGGTGTCCTTTTTCTTGGCATTCTTTTTCTCATTTTACTCAACGTGCTGGAGGAAATTGTCTCTGTTCTTGGGGTGGTGAATGTACTCCATGCACCATATCCTCTGAATAACCTACATCTGTTCAAGTCTTCCTGGACCTCCCTTGTACAATTCAGAGGAATATTTGTATCAGCTATTTTGTACATGCACTTTTTTTAGTAGTTTAATTCTAGAAAACATTGAGAAAATTAGGATGTACTCCCACCACGTCTTTGTTTCTCTTTTTTTTTTTAAATTGTATTAAATGGGTTGTCTCACTACAGGAATTGCTAGCTATGTTAAAGATCTTGCAAAAACAAGTCTTTTTGCAATATGTGTCCATTAACAGTGTCCTACCTATTCCTGTTTTTGACAGCACCATGCCCCATAAATTTCAAAACATCACCCTTGAGCCACTGTTGACAATTGCGAAGAACAAATGTCTGTTTGAAACCACATTTTTTTATAATAGGACCTGTAGTATAGCTGTATTTCACGGCAACATGCCCCAAACAATTCAAAACATGACCCTGTGGCCACTCTTGACAATTGTGGAGAACAAATGTTTGTTAGAAACCACATTTTTTTTAAAATAAGACCTGTAGTATAGCTGCATTTCACAGCAGCATGACACAAAAAATTATAAAAATGACTTCTCAGCTACTGTTAAAAATTGTGAGTGAGAAATGCCACTTAGAAGCCACATTTCGGTTCCAAAGGACCTTGATTATAGCTGTATCTCACAGCTACATGACCCCAAAAAATTATAAATATGACTTCTCAGCCACTGTGAAAAATTGTGAGGCACAAATAACACTTAGAAGCCACATTTCTGTTCCAAAGGACCATAATTATAGCTGTATCTCACAGCACCATGACCCCAAAACCATTGAAAAATTCTAAAGATGAAGTGAGTAAATGGAATACGTTTTTTTCATGAAACCTTGTATAATTGGTGTCTTTTACAGTCTCCTCACCGCAAAAACAAGAAATATGAACTTTTGGGAACTGAGAATAAAAATTGCAGTAAGAAATTATAATTTATAAAAATAAATTTCAAGAGGACTAGAGATGGGCGCATTTCTCAAAAATTCGGTTCGGTCACTTCGCCGGATTTCCTGACAAAAATAAATTCGGTCCGAATCGCGTTAAAAAACAGCTATTTCCAGGCTGCACAGAGCTGCAGGGTGCTGTAGAAGTTGTGCCATGCTTAAATATGCATGAGGGAGCTTGGTTTGGTCTTCATACAATGTTGTGTTTTAGTATGACACGCATATGACTAGCGCCGCTCTTAGAATCGTTTCACTCTAAAATTCCCTGGGCACTTAAGAGGGCAAAACTGACCAAAAAACTGAAGGGCGACTGTAGCCTGATAAAGTCATGGCAGCGACAGCTGGAAAAAAACAAGCTGATGACTCAGGTGGCAAATCAGTGACAGAGTGTGGAGGTGACGGCGGCAGCCACAGCAGCATGAGGTCAGACAGTGGCACAATGACATTCTGGAGGTGGCAAAAACAGGAATAGGCCAAAGAGTGGCACAATGACACAGTGTGGAGTTGACGACAGAAAAAGCAGCAGAAGCATGAGGTCAGACAGTGGAAACATTGACTTTTCTGGAGGTGGCAAAAACAGGAATAGGCCACAGAGTGGCACAATGAGAGTGTGTAGGTCACTGCAGCAGCCACAGCAGCAGCATGAGGTCAGACAGTGGCACAATGACACAGTGTGTAGGTCACGGCAGCAGCCACAGCAGCATGAGGTCAGACAGTGGCACAATGACAGAGAGTGGAGGTGACGGCGGCAGCAGCATGAGGTCAGACAGTGGCACAATGACATTCTGGAGGTGGCAAAATAGTAGTAGGCCACAGAGTGGCACAATGACAGAGAGTGGAGGTGAATGCGGCAGTAGCATGAGGTCAGACAGTTGTGCAATGACATTCTGGAGGTGGCAAAAACTGGAGTAGGCCACAGAGTGGCACAATGACAGAGAGTGGAGTTGACAGCAGCAGCAGCATGAGGTCAGAACGTGGCACAATGACATTCTGGAGGTGGCAAAATAGTAGTGGGCCCACAGAGTGGCACAATGAGGAGAGTGAGTTGACGGCGGCAGCAGCATGAGGTCAGACAGTGGCACAATGTCTTTCTGGAGGTGGCTATACCAGGAGTAGGCCACTGAGTGGCACAATGACGAAGTGTGTAGGTCACAGCAGCAGCCACAGCAGCAGCATAAGGTCAGACAGTGGCACAATGACATTCTGGAGGTGGCAAAAACAGGAGTAGGCCACTGAGTGGCACAATGACAGAGAGTGGAGGTGATGGCGGCAGCAGCAGCATGAGGTCAGACAGTGGCACAATGACATTCTGGAGGTGGCAAAACAGTAGTCGGCCACTAAGTGGCACAATGACAGAGAGTGGAGGGACGGTGGCAGCGCATGGGGTAGACAGTGGCAACAATTACATTCTGGAGGTGGCAAAAACTGGGGTAGGCCAGAGAGTGGCACAATGACAGAGAGTGGAGGGTGACGGCGGCGCAGCAACAGCATGAGGCCCAGAGAGTGGCACAATGACAGAGTGTGGAGGTGGGTGGCAATACCAGTCCTGGTAAAGACGGTTGGTGGCAGTTGGAGAAACTGGCAGCAGATGTGTGGCATCAAGGCGGGTGGCGGCATCGGGAATAGTGGCTGAGGCAGGTAGTTTGAACCCAGACTCATTTCTCACAGTTTGGGTGAGGCTTCATGGCTGATGTAGTCTGACGCCAAAGGTATTGGGGTGTGGAAATCCTGGCCGATCCACGCCTGATTCATCTTGACAAAGGTTAGTCGTTCCACATTTCCGGTTTACAAGCGGGTTCTCCTTGGGGTAACAATGGCCCCAGCCGCACTGAACACCCACTCTGATGCCACACTACTGACCGGGCAGGAAAAGCTTCTCCACTGCAAATCGGCAAGTTGCGGCCACACATCCAGTTTGGTTTTGCCCAGTAGTCCAGGGTTCTTTAACTAGGGTGGCAGAGTGATGTCCAAGTACGCCACCATCTGTTGGTCAGGGTCTGCTCCAGGTCCTGCTGCTGCTGCTGGCGAATGCCCTCCTTTACTAGGCGGTGAAGGAAGCTGCTCATCAGTGACTCCAGACTTAGGTTGCTGCTGATGGAGCTGGTACTGCTCCTACCCCCCCACCTTCCCCCAGCAGCTGCGGCAGTAGTACATGAGCGCTGAAGAACCCCCCGATTAGACCTGTCAGAGGAGGGACGATGCCGCTCAAGGACTGGCCCACCTTCTGATCTACATATTTATGAAGTGCTGATACTGCCTTTTTGGAAAAGAAATTAAGGCTTGGAACTCTTCATCTCGGCTCGGCACAAGCCATTAGTTCTCTGAACGGTACAGATGATGTCAAAGAGAAACAGCTCCCTTCTGCAGAGGGGGGTGGGGCCTTTTACTGGCTGGAATGGCATGCGTGCCACCGGCCACTGCTGCTGCTGCTGTTGCTGCGGCGGCAGGAATGGACCCCCACATCTGAGCCACGTTTCTCCCAGGCCAACCCGGGTGGTGACGCTGCATGTGTTGACGCAGGGCCGTGGTGCCAATGTTTGCTCCCTGGCCCCCACTTCACTTTCTGCCCACAGATTCTACATATACCATATTCGGTTCCTCCCGGGGTCCTAGCAAAGAACTGCCAAAACCCCTGAGTATCGGATTTTAAACCCCCAACGCTCCGCACTGAGTGACACCTGCCGCCGCTGCCTCACTGAGCCCCCGTGCCGCTACCGTCTTGGACCTGCGAAGCGGGTTTTTTACCCGTGGCTGCTTGGGGCCCCCGACCTCACACTGCTGCTATCCTGCTAAACTCAGGGCCACAAAAACCCACTTGCTGGCTGCGCCGCTGCTTGACGCGCAAGCTGATGCCCACTTCACCTGACGATGATGAAGCCCTTGCCTCACCCGGCTCCCAAGTGCGGTCGGCTACATCATCATCTATTTATGTTTCATCGTCACTGCTGTCCTCATCACCGGTCTTGGTATGCAGAGGCTGACCCTCACAACATGACCTCCCATGCCACTCTCAACATCTATACTTTGCCGCCTACTGCAAGAAGCAGGGGATATTAGCCCCATTTCTTCACTGCCAAGTAGCTACTGACTGCCCTCCTCAAATTGTTCATCCTCACTATATAGTGGGCTGAGCCCAGACCACATAGTAGATTTTCTGGCTGAGGGAACCGGTTTGGGGCAGAGGCGGGTTTTGGACAGGTGAAGGGGCCCCTGACCGCTCCCGGGCCATGCCAACTAAGGGTTGTGTTGACGTTCCCACCGACTCTTGGTGGGGTTGTCAGATGTCATCTGGGAGGAAGAGGATGACCTAGTCAACCAACACACGGCCGCTAGATGACAGCGGCAGTTGTGGCCTCACCGAGTGACCCCTGCTGCTATGTCCCCTTGCTGTACTGCGACCTGGGCCTGTTCCAGGAATGTTTGTGCCACTGCCACTCGCAGGTGAAGAGCCTGCCACCTCTCTGTCTTACATACTGTTTGTTCTAAAATGTACAGACACTGTTTGATGAAAAAATCTGTATATTATAAATACACACCTGTATTTGACTCCAAATGAACCCAGTAACAAGCTTGGGTAACCCTTGGATATAAATTGCGCTCCACAAAATGGGCAGGAAAAATTACTTGTATGTGCCGTTTAAAACCTCTGTGTATTTTACCGAATATAAAAGCACAAACAGGCTTAATTAACCTTCGGATATGAATTATGCTACAGAATTTCTTCTGTGGCGGTGAAAAACAAAGTTTCTTTTACTGAGTACAACTGCAGAACAACGCTTAATTAACCCCTGGATGTAAATTTCGCCAAACATTTGAGCAACCACAAACTACTAGCTTTGTAGCGTGTTACAATGGCGTGTTTTTTACGCTACACAACAAGAGGAAAACTTGTAATTAACCTTCGCTTGTGAATTATGCTACAGGAAAAATGTCTTTTTTGGCGGTGAACCACAGCAGAAAAACAACGCTTAATTAACCCCAGGATGTAAATTGCACAAAAGAATTGAGCAGCCAAAAATGAAGTGGTATTTGTATTGTAAATACGCTGTTTCTTTAAATGAATACAACAGGAACAGGCTTAGATCCCCCTTGGATATTCAATGTGCTGTGAGCAGATAGCATTAAAATGTATATGGAGCTGCACTGGACACACACTGGACTTCAGATCCAATACCCCACAAAATCAGAAATAGAACGTTAAGAGAAGCAGTCTTTGAGACAAGCTGAGACACCCCCCAAAAATCGCTGTATAAAAATCAGTTCTTCAGTAAGAGCTATTATAAGCAGCCGCGGCAGCAGCTTCCCTGGTCAGTACAGTGAGAGCGGTATGAGCTCCCAGCGTCGCGCCCGGACTTATATAGTGCAGTGACGTCACAGAATCCCGCTGGTCTCTGATTGGCTTCTCTCTGCAACATGTCTTGCAGGCTATGCCCTTTTTCCCTCACAGAGTGCTTTCCCCCATGTAACACCATGTGCACGCAGCCATTTTATCAATCAAAAGCACACTTGTTCCCCAAACGAAGTCCCCCAAACTTCGACTTCGTTCAGAACCGAAGTTTTCCTGAAATTCTAAACGAATTCCACTTCGTTAGAATCAATTCGCCCATCTCTATTTAGGATACAGAAATTTTCTAGTAACTGCTGGTGTATTTCATTGGTGCAAAAACAACCTTTTCTTATCCGTATAATTTTTAAATAGCTGTTTTTTCACTTTGGTGCAGCCCAGTTTTGTTCAAGAGTCACCTTGTACAACATTAGGATACAGAATTTTTTTTAGTAACTGTTCTCGTGTGTTCATTGCTGCAAAAAACGCAATTTCTCATCCGTGTAACTTTTGAATAGTTTTTTATTGCGTTTGGTGAATCTCAGTTTTTGGGGCCCGATAGCGCACTTGTATGATATTTTGTTGAAAAAATATCAATTTCCTAGTCCTACTGGGCAGTTGTAAATCTCAGGGACTGAAGGAAGAACACTGTTGATTTTGTCTTACGGTTCTTCCACCAGACCGTATTTCACAGGTATTCGCTAGAAGCAATTCAGTTTCTAATCCTAGTTGGCTGTAGGAAATTAGAGGGATTTAAGAATACCTGTGATTTGCCGTCTTTCAATAAGAGACAGTCAAAACTCTTCCATACCTTCTCAAATTTTTATCTTTTTGAACATGGAGCGAAATTCAGGTGGTAAGCGAGCAAAGAGGGGGGTAGGACATGGAGGTAGAGGTACGAGAGAAGGTGCTCCTTCCCCGGCTGGCGACAACACCATGCCAGCGATCGTTTGGTTGCAGGACCGTCAGGCCTGTCATCGCTGGGTCAGGGCCATGTGAATCTCAGTAATGAACAGCGTCGCCAATCTGTTCTTCAGTGTGTGGCCGAGCGACCTCCGATAGTCGCAGGTTTCTGCCACTATAGGGTGTGCAGCTAGAGACATACTGCAGATGCGCCACTGAGGACCTGGTCTCAGTGGGGAAAAGTCACCTATATTGTGTTAGTAATGATATATTACTGACACTTACAGTAGTGGCTAGAATAGCTGCTAGGCGGCTATGGTTGTGGTTGCTCACTTATTTGGCGCAATTTACATCCAGGGGTTAATTAAGCGTTGTTTTTCTGCTGTGGGGACTAATCTAAACCGTCTTTCACTGCCAAAAAATACATTTTTCCTGTAGCATAATTCACAAGCGAAGGTTAATTACAATTTTTTCTCTTGTTGTTAATTAAGCGTTGTTCTGCAGTTGTACTCAGTAAAATAAACGTTGTTTTTCACCGCCACAGAAGAAATTCTGTAGCATAATTCATATCCGAAGGTTAATTAAGCCTGTTTTTGCTTTTATATTCATTTAAAAAACTGAGTTTTTAAACGGCACATACAAGTCAATTTTTCCTGCCATTTGTTTGGGGCGCAAATTTTTATCCAAGGGTTACCCAAGCTTCTTAGTGGGTTCATTTGGAGTCAAATACAGGGTGTGTATTTACATAGTTACATAGTTACATAGTTAGTAGGTTGAAAGAAGACACATGTCCATCGAGTTCAACCAAGGGTGGGGAAAATGTGGGTGAGGGAGAGAGACAAGGACTTAAAGCCAGGCTCTCCATGGTTAATGCCCCAAAAACCCACAAGGCAAGAACCAACCTGCTCCAGTATAGACCCTATATCTACCCCGAGCTGCCACCCGGCCAGGATCAAAAAATTTTACCTAGCTACGTACGCATTAATATTCTTTAGTTCCAGGTAGGTATCAAGCCTTTCTTGAAACTCTCTACAGTTTCTGTTGTGACCACTCCTCAGGCAGGCTATTCCACAGATTTACAGTTCTTACAGTGAAAAAACGCTCTTCTCCTCTGGAGATTGAATCTTTTTTTCTCTAGTCGAAGGGAATGCCCCCGTGTCTTTTGAGGGGGCTTCCCCTGAAATCATTTTTCCCCCATACTTTTTGTAGGACCATTTATATATTTATAAAAATTAATCATGTCCCCCTGAAGCCGTCTTTTCTCAAGACTAAATAAGTTCAATTCTACTAACCTCGCTCATAACTAAGATGCTCCATTCCCCTTATAAGTTTTGGTTGCTCGTCTTTGTACTCTCTCTAGCTCTATTACATCTCTTCTATAAACTGGGGCCAGAACTGAACAGCATATTCTAAGTGAGGTCGCACCAATGCTTTGTACGCGGTAGAATGAATTCCCTTTTCCCGCGAGTCCATGCCTCTTTTAATACACGCCAATATCTTTCTTGCCTTAGAGGTAGCTGATTGACATTGCATGCTGTTCTGTAGTTTATGATCTACAAGAACGCCCAGATCTTTCTCAACAAGCAATTCTCCAAGTTTTTCTCCCCTAGGACATATGATGCCTGTATGTTATTTCTCCCCAGATGCAGAACCTTACATTTTTCCACATTGAACCCCATTGCACCCCATTTGCCAAGTGGATGCCCAAGCACTCAGTGTGTCCAGGTCTGCTTGAAATTTATGAGCATCTTCCATAGATTGCACTACCCTACATAGCTTGGTGTCATCATTTATCATATACAGATATCTTCATCAAACAGTGTCTGTACATTTTAGAACAAACAGTATGTCAGACAGAGAGGTGGCAGGCTCTTCACCTGCGAGTGGCAGTGGCACAAACATTCCAGGCCCCGGTCGCACCCACAGCAAGGGGACGTCGCAGCGGGTTTCACCGGTAAAGGCCACAACTGCTGCTGTCATCTAGCGCCGTGTGCTCATTTAGAAACCCCAAAGGGGTTTCTTGTTTTGGTTTTGACTAGGCCCATCCACTTCCTCCCAATGACATCTGAAAACCCCCCAGCCAAGTTCGGGGGGAACGTAAACCCAAAACCCTTTATTTTGGGCAGGGCCCCGGGGAGCGGGTCAGCGGCCCTCACCTGACCCCAACCTCCCTTTCTGTCCCATCCACTTCCCCAGCCAGAGATCTACTTGTGGCCGGGGCTAAAGCGCCACTATAAGCGGGGTTTGAACCATTTGAGGGGCAGTCAGCAGGTACTTGGCAGCGAAGAAAGGGGGCCAAAAAACCCATGCTTTTTGCATGGGCCCCAAAGAAAGATGTTGAGAGTGGCAGGGGAAAGGTAAATTTTGGGAAGGGGTCAGCCTCGAAATACCAAGACCGGTGGGGAACAGCAGTGACGATAAAAAACACAAATAGTGATTTTTGTACCAACCGCCCCTTGGGACCCGGGTGAGGCAAGGCCCCATTATCTCAGGAGAAGGGGGCCCCGTTTGCGCGCAGGCAGGGGCGCAGACCAAGGGGGTTTGTGGCCGTGATCAGCGGGAAAAATATCAAAGTGTGGGGCCCCGGAGCCAAGCGGCCACGGGGAAAAAAACCCGCTTCGCAGGTCCAAGAAAGTACGGACACGGGGCTAAAGGAGGCCCTGCGGCAGTAGCCCCCAGTGCGGAGCGTTTGGGGGTAAAATTTTGATTACTTGGGGGGTGGCAGTTCTTTGCTAAGACACCGGAGGAGCCGAAAAAAGGGAAAAATTTTAGAAAACTTTAGACAGAAAGTGAACTGGGCCCGGGGGGATAACGTTGGGACCACGGCCCTGCGTCAAAAAACATGCACGCACCATCCGGTGGCCTTGGGGGGGGAAAAAGGGCTCAGATGTGGTGGTCCCCTCCTGCCGCCGGCACAACAGCCCGAGCAAAAAGCAACGCCCCGGCACGCAAAGCCATTGCAAAACCCCGTCCCAAGGCCCCCAAACCCCCCCTGCAAAGGGGGCTGTTTTTTCCCTTTACATCATCTCCCCGGGCCCAAATGCTCCGGCTCCTCGCTACTCATTGGGGCCAGCAGTCCCTTCACGAGGCGATTGCAAAGAGACAACAGTAAAGCCCTCCAACCATCCAAGGGGGCAAAAGCTGACCATGCTCCTGTCCAAGTTTTGGGCTGCAGGTTTCCCCCCTTTCCAAATGGTTGGGGCTCTGCACCGTTCAGAGAACTAAAGGCTTGTGCCCCAGCTGGATGGAAAAGTTTTCCCAAACCGTAATTTTTTCCAAAAAGGAAATAACCCGCACTTCCCTAAATATGTAGAACAGAAAGGGGGGGCCAGTCCTGAGCTTTTCGGTTTTTTTTCCAAGGGGCCCCCGGCAAACGCGGAAAGTCAAAAACGGAACTACGGCAGCCAGTAAATGTCCTTTTTTGGCCCACTTTGGGGAATGTGCTTCCCTTTCCCAGGCAAAACCAACAACTTTGGGCAGGAAAACGCCGCTTTTTTCCCTCCACGTTATCAAAAATTTCGGCTCCTGCCCCAATGTTCCCGCCTTTCCTTTCCCCCCCACCACCAAAAACCCATCTCAGCCTCCACCCAAATACTGCTCCATCAAACCAAAATGTTAAAACACGGGGGTTTCACCAGTTTTTACAACCCGGGTTTCCTCGGGGAAAGAAATTTACACAGGGGAAAGGGAAATGCTCCCCGTCATGCAGCAAGAAATCGATGTGTGGGTTTCTTCGCGCCAACTGCAAATCGAACCATGGTGATGGGCAAAGGGAGGAGCATGGTGGGCCGCCCCTGCACCGAGGAGGTTGGTCCATGCGCCCTGCATGGCGCATTGTTTCAATCTGGGGTTTTGAAAAGGTTTTCTGAAGGGCTTCCACCGATCTTCAAAGATTTTGAAAATGGCCAGGAAACTGTGCATGCACTTCATCCATTCCTACAAAGCCAGAACACCCCCCTCCCAGTTGCAGCGGCAGAACGGCCTCCCCCAACACACTCTGAATGCGAAGTTTCCACCCGTTTGGAATTCCAGCCTGCACATGGGGGACCGACTGTATGAACAGAGAAAGGCCATTAACAATTTTTTTATGATCCAGGGGGACAGGGGTAATCCTCTGTGTAACTTTGATGTCACCAGTGGCAGCTCATAGGGGACCCTGCCGTTTGTTGAGGCCATTCGAGGAGGCCACGTTATTTGTCAGTCGCCAGACTACGGGATAATAACGTCATTTTCCCCTGCTTCTTGTCCTGAAACAGATGCTGAAAAATCTGTCTGGGCAGGGGGCTGGAGACAATGGCGACTACATCTCGCGGCCACATGAGTCCGGTGGGGACTGAAATGGAGGAGGAGGAAAGGACATTGGAGCAGAAGCATTGTCTGGTGAAATGAGTGGATTTTCTACCCAGGTGACAAGAAGGAGGACGGGGAGCAGCTGGAGGAGGTAGATGGAGATGAGGAAGATGAGGCAGATGACGCGCAAGCACTGGGGGCAGTATACAGGGAGATGGGGGCAGGGAGCCCCTGGGAGTCCACTGTGCAGATGGCCCGCAGCATGCTGATTTGCCTGGCTAGTGACAGCCGAATAGTCAGCATCCGGCAGAGGGATGACTTCGGGCTCTCCACCCTATTGGACCCTCGCTACCGGTCCAAAATGGGACCCTTTTTCCCAGCTATTGAGAGGGGACAAACTCAAATACATAGGGAAATCCTCCGTCGTCAGTTGGCCGCTGCCTATGTGCGGCATCATCCCTCCTCTGACAGGTCTTACCGGGGGGTTCTTCAGCGCTCACGTACTACTGCCGCGGCTGCTGGGGAAGGTGGGGGGGGGTAGGAGCAGTACCAGCTCCATCAGCAGCAACCTAAGTCTGGAGTCACTGATGAGCAGCTTCCTTCACCCGCCTAGTGAGGAAGGCAGTCGCCAGCAGCACAAGCAGCAGGACCTGGAGCAGACCCTGAACCAACAGGTGGTGGCCTACTTGGACAGCACTCTGCCACCCCAGTTAGAAGATCCGCTGGACTACTGGGCAGCCCAAAATGGATGTGTGGCCGGGAACTTCCGAGTTTGCAGTGGAGAAGCTGTCCTGCCCGGCCAGTTGTGTGGCATCAGAGCGGGTGTTCAGTGCAGCGGGGGCCATCGTTACCCCAAGGAGAATCCGCTTGTCCACGGGAAATGTGGAACGACTGACCTTTGTCAAGATGAATCAGGCGTGGATCGGCCAGGATTTCCACACACCAATGCTTAGGCGTCAGACTACATCAGCCATAACGCCTCACCCAAGCTGTGAGAAATGAGTCTGGGTTCAAACTACCTGTCTCAGCCACTATTCTGATGCCGCCACCCGCCTGATGCCACACATCTGCTGCCAGTTTCTCCATCTGCCTACCACCATCTTTACCAGGGACTGGTATTGCCACCCACCTCCACACTCTGTCATTGTGCCACTTTATGACCTCATGCTGCTGTTGCTGGTGCCATGACATCCACACTGTGTCATTGTGCCACTCTCTGACCTCATGCTGTTGCTCCTGCCGCCGTCACCTCCACTCTCTGTCATTGTGCCCCTCTGTTGCCTACTCCTGTTTTTGCCACCTCCATAATGTGATTGTGCCACTGTCTGACCTCATGCTGCTGCCACCGTCACCTCCACTCTCTGTCATTGTGCCACTCTTTGGTCTACTCCTGTTTTTGCCACCTCCAGGATGTCATTGTGCCACTGTCTGACCTCATGCTGCTGCTGTGGCTGCTGCCTTGACCTAGACACTGTGTCATTGTGCCACTCTGTGGCCTACTCCTGTTTTTGCCAACTCCAGAATGTCATTGTGCCACTCTCTGACCTCATGCTGCTGTGGCTGCCGCCATCACCTCCATACTCTGTCACTAATGTTGCCACCTGAGCTCTCAGCTTGTTTTTTTCCAGCTTTCGCTGGCATGACTTTATCAGGCAACATTCCCGCTTCCGTTTTTTGGTCAGTTTTGCCCTCTTAAGTGCCCAGGGAATTTTATAGTGAAGCGATTATAAGAACGGCGGCTGTCATCTGCGTGTCATACTGAAACACAACATTGTATGAAGACCAAACCAAGCTCCCTCTGCATATTTAAGCATGATACAACGTTCTACAGCACCCTGCAGGCTCTGTGCAGCCTGAAAATGGCTGTATTTTAACGTGATTCGTCCCGAAGTAATTCGGAACGAAGTTATTTTTTGTCGGGAAATTCGGCAAAGTGAGCGAACCGAATTTCTCGAAATTCGCCCATCTCTAATCCTAATGTAAGTACAAGGTGGCTCTTTGAACAAAACTGGGCTGCACCAAAGTGAAAAACAGCTATTTAAAATTTATACGGATAAGAAAAGGTGGGTTTTGCACCACTGAAATACATCAGCAGTTACTAGAACATTTCTGTATCCTAATGTAAGTACAAGGTGGCTCTTTGAACAAAACTGGGCAGCACAAAATAAAAGGTACAATTTCACCTCATGTGTGAGGTGCGCTGGCCAAAAAGTGGTAAAAAAATTGCCATTTCAATGCAGGTTCAAAGCAGAGTCTGGGCTGCATAATAATCACTCTCCTTTCAAAAGCCTGCCTGCCTGTCTGCCTGTGATCACCCGCACCCCCCCCCCAGCCACCTCCCTCCCACCACCCTGCGGCTGTACAGCTCTACGTGCTTCTTTAAAAGTCTCTGTCTAACTAACTAAGAACTGAAATTCTCTAATCTACCTATATTCTAATGTTCACAGCTAAAAGCATAGTTGTCTGTATGAATAAAGAGAAGACCTGTGTCCCTGAGCTGAGCTGTATTGAGAGAGATCTAGCACACGTCCTGCTCTAGTGAGAGACACTGAAACACTGATGCTGAACAGGAAACGCTGTTCTATGCAAAACGAGGTCATGTGATTTTTCCAGCCAATCACAACCATACACATCACAGTCATGACGTCACACACCAGGCTCACCCTGCTCTAAGCTCTAAGCTGATTTGCTGGCGTAAAAATGACAGGAAGCGCCGAAAATGGCGCAATAGTAATAGATTATCTGTAGATTGTCACCTAAAATATCGCGTGATCGGAAATTTCCGGTCAACCTAAAAATCGTGCCGATTTCAACTTTGTCGATTATAATCGCTCATCCCTAATTATGACTTGTGCAATCACATGATATATAAGGTACTCACCTGACACACACGTCATGTCATGAGTAAGGTAGAGCTTCTCCTGAAACGCGTAGACTTGTTGTTTCCCAGGATATTTTCTGCCTAACAGGCATTATATCTTTTTTGTAAGAAATAAAGCTGCAAGTTTTTATTCAATTTATATACAAAGAAGTTGCTGGATTTCTTTATATTTTTGCACTTTATGTAGCTGTGACATGACAGGGAGACTATGAGGCATTTATAGGCATATAATGGCATCTAATAGGCATCTAATTTATAGGCAAACTAATACACTTTTCAGATTGAGATGGAGCACTGTGATTTATATTATGACCGCTGGGACGGTGACCTATCCGTTTTTGTAATTTGGAAAGGTTCAGTGCAACTATAATGAGAGCAGACAACATGAACTGCGGGTTTTCATATATTTAGGGGTATTTCTTTTCATAGCTGTCTATATATACAGTGGGGAAAATAAGCATTTGATATATTGGTGTACGTAGTGAGATTCAGAATCTAAAAAAAATAAAAAATAATAATCCAGAAAATAAAATAGTATTTTATTGCATTAAAAAGTATTTGATACAATTGAAAAACAGAACTAAATGTTTGGTACAGAAACTTTTTTTTGCAATTACAGAGATCAGACGTTTCCTGTAAATTTTTGACCAAGTTTGCACATACTGGGGCTTCTGGCTTCTGGATTCAGCTCCCTCCTAAGATTTTCGATTAGGTTTAGGTCAGGTGGACAAAAATTCCTCCTGATATGTGCGCAAACTTCATCATCAATAGAGATGATAAAACAGTAAAATGTTTGAGTTTGAGTTGAACTTCAAACAGTAGTGGTGTTTGGTTAGAGTTTCGAGTCGAACTCGAACCCCATTAAAGTCAATGTGAGAAGATGTTTGAGTTAATTTTTATACCTATACAAGTGAGGAGAAGCTGGAATTACCAATCATAACAGTAAACTGGATACATGGAAGAACTTAGTGAAGAAAATTTGGCTCTAAGAGTGACAGAAACAAATTGAGAGGCTTGTCTTGTAATGTGGATCTAGGAGGGTGCCCACCCAGTAATCGCTGTTCATTTTTATTATCTTGATGTGTGGATCATGTTGCAGGTAATGTAGCATCCAAACACTCATGTGTGAGATGCTGCTGGGATCTCCCAAGCCTCGGGGTCGAGGGGCACTAATGGGATCTTTCTCCTCTTCCTCCTCCTGTAATCTGTGCCAACCTCTTACCACTGAAGGGTAATCAGTACCGCTGGTGTCCACCCCTGCTTACTCATCCTCCTCCACTTCCTCACCATCACCAGAGCCCTGGCTAGCCTCATGTGCTCTACTTTGTGAGCTGAACTGCACCCGCTCTCGACCTAGAACCACCGTCTAAAGAATCTCCGGCGAGTAAGACTCTGTGTCCGCCTCCTCCTCTATCACTGGTGGGACCTGCTGACGTAGAGTGCCTAATGCTTGTTCCAGTAAAATATAACTAAATGGTCATGCTGACAAGGACAAATTCTTGACTGACCATTTTGGTGGCCTCTTCAAAACTGTCAAGGATGGTGCAAAGATCCTTCACCTGCCTACACTCTCTATGGCTCAAGATCCCAAGGTCCGCACCACTGCTGTGAGGCCATACGATACTTCATACTGCATAATGGCATTACGCTGCTTCCACAATCTCTGGAGCATGTGGAGGGTCTAATTCCAGCGTGTTGCCACATTACATATCAGATGGTTGATGGGGAGGCCCAGATCACGCTGCAACGCTGCCAGTCATTCCAAAGCAGGGTGCAAATGTCGGAAGTGTGAGCGAAGACCTTGTGCCTTCCTCAGCAGACAGTCAAGACCTGGGTAGTGCATGAGAAATTTCTGCACAACCAGGTTCATGACATGTGCCAGGCAAGGGATGTGCGCAAGTCTACCTATCCTAATGGCAGCAAGGAGATTGCTTCCGTTGTTGCACACCACCTTGCCTGCCGCTAGGTTCTTTGCACCCAGCCATTGGTCGGTCTGAGTGCACATAGTCGTCCACAGCTCTTGACCTGTGTGTTGATGGTCTCCAAGACAAATTAATTTGAGAATGGCCTGGTTGCTCTGGCACGAGATGCTACCTGTCGAGGTTGGGGATCTGGACTCTGCATCATCCCAGCAGTGTTGAAGAGTGTCGGCCGAGACCCATCACCAGAGGCACTGTCATCCATCAAACTCACCCAGTGAGCAGTTAGTGAGATGAAAAGCCCTTGACCGTGCTTACCAGTCCATGTGTTTGTAGTGAGACTGACTTTGGTGGACACAGACGCAGCTAACGCGCTGGAGATCTTTTCTGCAATGTGGCTGGCCAGGGCAGGGTCAGCTTTTCTGGTGAAGAAATGCTTGCTCTGCATCTGATATTGGGGCATGCCAGGTCCATGATGTGACGGAACCCATCTGTGTCCACCAGGCGAAAAGACAACATTTCCAAGGCCAACAGCCTGGCAATGCCAAAATTCAGGATTTTGGCTTTGGAATAGTTGGGGTGAAAGCGTTTCTTATGCTCCCACATCTGGTACACAGAAGGCTGGCTGCCGGACTGGCCGCTGTATGGCGTGCAGGTCAATCCGGTGGAAGGAGAAGGGGTAGGCTGTGTCTCTGGTGGTGGGAATAGTCCGACAGTGTCTGGGACTGGGGATGGTGCTTGTTCATGCTGCTCCGGCACATTGGCAGCAGAGGACTGCTTTGGCTTGAAAGTGGCGGAGGAGGAGGAGGAGGCAGAAGATGACACCGTGGTTGGAAGCCCAGGACATTTGTGGCCTTTTTTCAGCAAGTGACTATTCCACAGCAATTCATGCTTTCCATGCATGTGCCTGTTTATGCTCATGGTGCTTAAACTCTTTCATTCTTTCCTCTACTGATGCGTTTAAAGCAAATCCGGCATATGACATGAGTCGGCGAATCTGAGGCTTGATTGAAAAAGGCCCAGGCTTCACAGGTCCTGGAACTCTTCGACTGTGAAAACCTAGTACTGGTGTTCCTGCTGCCACCACTAACCATGGCTGGCAAAGTAATGTCAGCAGACTTGTGCAACCACCCCCTCCCTTTCTGAGACTAAACCCTCACTGACACTACCCCATCATCCGCCTCTTCCACTGATGAAGTGCTCGCCAGCTGCTGCTTAACAGACCACGTTGGATCCACAATGTCATCATCATCACAGGTGACTTCCTCTTCCTTACAGTCTACATCCTCAATCCACAGGCACTGCAAGGCATTGCTGACCGTTTGATATTTCTGCCGACGGCCAGCTTTCTTCCTCTGAGAGCATCAGTGATTGGGTGCCACAGCATACAAAATCATCTTATTTGGCCTCTTGATCTTCAGAAATGCCTTCTGACACCAACCGCATTGTGTCATCAAAGTGCTCTTCAGAAAATGGATTAATTGGAATGGTCTGTATATTGGGTTGTATATTGTGCTCACTTGTGTGTTGTCCTTAGCACTGGAAGGAGTGCCTTGTCTCCTACCTCTATCTCCACTTCCTACGTCCCTCCTTGCTTGCTTACCACCTTTATTTCTCACCATGTTCAAAAGTTAAATATTATAGCTGTAGCACAAGATATATGTAATAAAAAAGAGAGAAGTGTATATATATATGTTGATCACAATAACACACTGCTATATTTCAGCGTTACTTGGACTTAAAATTGCACTTTTTGGCATTGAGTAAGATTTAGTAACAGGGAGAACTCTATTTCCTGGATATAGATCTGTATGACAATAACACACGGTATATTTGAAAGGTATTTCACCCTCAAAACTTCCAAAAATGAACTTTTCTCCACTCTAACCAACCACTATTAAAAATATATGTCTTTGTATAGGAGATTTGGAGATGGCGCGTTATACAATTGCTGAACCCCAAAAACTGCAAAAATTTAACTTATCTTCATTTAGTATAATTTTCACCAACCAACCACTGTTTAGAATATATTTCTTTTTATAGGAGAATTGGAGACGGTGTGTTATAAAATGATTTCACCCCCAATACTGCAAAAACGAAGCTTTTGGGCAATGAGTATGATTTAGCAAATCCAAGCACTCTGTATAACATATATCCATATATATATGACAGTTAGGTGTTATGTGAGCCTGCAAATGTCACCAAATAACAACTTCTGGGTGTGGGAAAGATACAGCCAGCAATACCAAACTCCCTAACTATTGATGTCTATGGAGAGGAAAATGCTATCTAACTAAGAGCAGTCTGTACAGTACAGAGAAAGCTGAAAATGGCATTCACAAGGAAATACAGTGAAATATATATAACATTGTCATGTGATTTTAGCAGCCAATCAGAGTCCTACACCTTAGTGATGACGTTTTTGACACTTCTCTGTGCTCTTCACTGATTGAATGGCCATCAAAAGCGCAGAAAGGGGATTGAATTGCGCCAAAAGTGCAGAAAGATACTGAAAACTTACAATTAAAATAGAGTGTCGAATGCCATGTCGAACTCAAAATTTACGTGAACGAACAGTAAAGTGTTTGGTTCAGTTCGAGTTTGAAAAAATCGAGATGTTCGACTCATAGTTACATAGTTACATAGTACTGTTGAAAAAAGAACATGCCCATCAAGTTCAACCAAGGGTGGGGAAAATGTGGGTTAATGGAGGGAGACAAGGATTTCAAGCCCAGCCTCTCCACTGGTTAATGCCCTGAAACCCACAAGGCAAGAGCCAATCTGGATCCAGAATTTTACATAGCTACATACGTATTAATATTCTTCAGTTTCAGGCAGTTATCTAAGCCCATCTTGAACCTCCCAACTGTTCCTGCTGTGACCAGCTCCTCAGGCGGCTATTCCACAGATTTACAGTTCTCACAGTGAAGAACGCTTTTCCCCTCTGGAGACGGAATCCTTTTTTCTCCAGACACAGGGAATGTCCCCTTTTCTTTTGAGGGGGCTTCACTTGAAATAATTTTTCCCAAAACTTTTTGTGGGGACCATTTGTATATTTATATAAATTTATCATGTCCCCCCGAAGCCGTCTTTTCTCAAGACTAAACAAGTTCAATTCTACTAACCTCTCCTCATAACTAAGATGCCCCATTCCCCTTATAAGTTTGGTTGCTCGTCAAGAGTGTGCTGAGCAGAGGAGACATGAGCCCACACTCTGGCATGGGGGCTACAGCACAACTCATGACAAAGTACTTACCAGGCAGTAGGGCTAAAATGAAGTGGACTGTGGCCACTGCATGCAGCCATATGAGTCGGGAGGATGGGTAACAGAAAACACAGAATGAATGAGAGGAGGCAGAGTAAAAGAAGGGAATGTGTCTAGATAGGAGGTGGCATTATGGGTAGAGCAATAAAATGGTTGGGATGCAAGAGTAAAGAAGGAATGTGTAATAATGTATGGGATAACCGGTGAAATAATAAGAATGAAGGGGAAGATAAAGAGGAGTATATAAAGATTCATGAAGTATATAACCAAAGAATGAGGTATGATGGGAAAGAAGGGAATGGATAAGATTAGGAAGATGGGAGATAAAAAGAAATAATAAGGCTAAATAATGAATAATAGAATGAATACACTAAAGACAGGGGGTGTGATAGGGAATATGGGGAATATAAGGAGTAAAGAGATGGAAAAAAGATAGAAAAAGACAAAAAGGGACATAAGAGTGTAAGTAATATGAAGGTATATGCACAAAAGGGTATGTGAAGGCCCATGATCAATTCTATGATCAATTCCAAGTCTGACATCGTGGAGTCAGATGCCTTTATTTATGCAAATTTGACATAATTGCCATAATAGGAGCTCGTGGCATAAAATTCAGCCAGTAATTGTGACCCATATTAAAGCAAGTCACACATCACAAGTTTCTATGTAAGTGAATAATGTGGACATATATCTGTGCTGAAGTTTTCCACAGACAGTTTTGACCTTCTTGACACGTCCCCATTCTTCAAATCTGACACGTGTCACTTTATGTGGTGATAACTTTTTAATGCATCATCACATCTATCCATGTTACTTTTTAATGCAGTTTTCTTGTGACACATTGTAATTTGTGTAGATGATAAAGTTTGGCCAATAAAATCTTTTTTGATTTGTGAATGAAAAATAACATTTTGTAAACAGTTCAAAATATGTGCAATTTCTAAAGTCTGAATTTTTCTACCACTAAGGTAGATAATCATAATCATACCAAACAGATTATTTCATAACATTAAGCATTGGTCTACTTTATGTTGGTATCGGTTATTTAAAGTCTTTCCATTTTTTCATACATTAAGGGGCTTAAAGTATAGCAAATATATATTAAAAAAAAATTGCAGCATTAACTTTTGTTAAGAACCAGTTCAGTTCTGACATTACTTCTGGGAGCTTGTTTGTTAGAAAACCCCGTAAATCACCTCATTTAAAAAAAAAAAAAAAAAAAAAAAGGTTCCTCCTCACAGTATTCAAAACAGCATTTAGAAAGTTTGTTGACCCCTGGTATATCGGGAACAGGTTAAATTGTGCTGATAAGAACCACAACTTGCCCTGCAAAAAAAAAAAAGTGTAGCACTTGGAACGTGTAAATAAAAGCAAAATCTCACGACGTTGGGACCAATATAGGCTGATACCTAAGAAAGTATAATATAAGTATTTTTTATAAACCTATTTTATATTCCAGTTCCATCTTCTGTCTCTTCAGCTGCAGAAGTAAAGTAGTTAAGTGCTTTTTTGTATAATTTTTGCAGTATACTGAGTCCTGGTCAGCCTAAATGGCATGATACACCTACTCTCTCCAACAATCTTGATCTGCAGAAATACAGTAGGTTAAGAAAAGTTTTTATAGTACATGAGGTAGAATCTTTTTCATTTGTATTGACATTAGATTGTAGTATTGTTCACTGATTTGGTAGCTAAAGATTCTGCAGATTGATATTAGCAGCACTGATCTAAGTAGATGACTCTTAAAGCAGCTCTCCCATTCTGCCACCAGACTACATATGAAGCTTGAAATAGAAGACTTCAAAAGAAATGTTGGATGAGACAGGCACAGAATATCAGATCGAGGAGCTCAAATATAATCTTATATTACGTGTTGTGTAAAATTGCAACGTGACCAAAAACCTTTTGGCAAGCCGAAGGTGTTTAGCTAGCCCAGCCCACTGGATTGATGGCACAGCAAATTCACATTTCAATCACTAATTTGTAACTGGCTTAATGGATTCAATATATTGTATAGACAGTAGAGAAGCTTTGTGATTCTTCAATGAGTTTCCTGTCCAAAATATGTACAGTTAGAACCAGGCTGGTGTTTATGGGTGTATTTATTACTGTCTTGGGCAACAAGTTTCCTGTCTGACTTTTCATTATCTGTTCCAGTTTCTGCTGTCTTCCCATGGCCCCGACTTCTGGCTACAGGTCTCCAGCAGTCTTGACACTGAGCAGGCCCTACTGTTGTCTCCACAGCACTCTTATCCCTGGGTTACTTGATGCCTGAGTTATGGTCATGACTCAAACAACAGTACTTCTCTAATGTTAATCAGTGTTTCAGCAGCTTAAAATCTGCCAATTCCTAAAGAGCTTCACAGTATAAACCTGAACCACACAAAACTATCAGTATGAAGCCAAGGGATGGAAATTCAAAAGCACCATACTTCCCAACCTCAGTGGTCAACCACCAACTTTTAGGTTTTCAAGATGTCTGCTGTCACTGGGCTTTGAGACAACTGCTACAAACTTATATTCCACATCTACAAGGTCACAGGTACTTCAGGACATGTGACTCTGTTTGATTAACCATAGGTACAAAAAATGTTTGTCTCTGGTGTCTTCTCATTTAGTATACTATTGAGTGTTGGAACCAGATGATGGTGCCACAATATCTGCTCCCCAGCCTTTTTGATAGTTATACTTCTCTTTAAACTACCTTAAGGTATTTGTTGAAGAGCCATAACCAGGCAACATCCAATCTCTAAAGCTGGATGAATTTTGTCAATGCATTGCCAACATAGCTAACATTTATGTATAATACCATAAGCAGCCTTCTTAATATCTTTATTTCTGAAACTATATATTATGGGATTAATCATGGGAGTAAATACAGTGTACAGCAGGGATAGGATTTTACTGGTCATTGATGTTTGCCACTTTTTTGGGACAACATAGACACTGAAGAGAGTCCAGTAAAATATGGAGACCACAATGAGGTGGGAGCTACAGGTGGAGAAGGCTTTCTGTCTGCCAGCACTGGATGTGATCCTAAGGACTTCAAGAACAATATATGTATAAGAATAAATAATTATACTGGTCGGTATGAAGATGGATGGTATGCTTAGAAGAAAGACTTCCAACTGGATAATAAAAGTGTCAGAACACACAACTTTTAGTAAAGGGAGAAGATCACAGAAGAAATGGTCAATAATATTTGATTGACAAAATATGAGAATTGATAAAGTTATGGTGTCAAGCAACGTAATGGAGAAGCCAAGGAACCAAGAGACCGATGCCAATTTCATACAGTTGGAACTTGTCATAATGGTGGAGTAATGGAGGGGATCACAGATAGCTATATATCTATCATAGGACATCACTGTGAGGAGAAGACATTCAGAAGCTTCTGAGGCATCAAAAAAATAAAATTGAGTGATACAATCAGGAAAAGAAATTGCAGCTCCATTATTCAGAAGAACATGAAACATATTGGGGGTGATAATTGTTGTTAACAAGATGTCACTGATGGAGAGTTGTGAGATGAAGAAGTACATCGGAGTGTGGAGGTTCTTGTTCAGAAACACCAGTGTAATTACTAGAAAATTCCCACACATTGTCCCCCAATAAACCACCAGGAGAAGAGAGAACAGGAGAATTCGGAAACTTTTGCTTCCTTGGAATCCCAAAAGGAAAAACTCTGTGACCACAGTCAGATTGTTCTGAAAAATTAAGAATATTTTTTAAATAAGGAAGAAAATAATAAAATAATAATAATCTTTTTTACATATTCCGCAGCACTTTACAATTTTACAGAGTGTAAATGTGACATTTTAGCAATGAACTTTATTTGCAAACTAAGTTTAGACATTAACAGCATAATATACAATAGTAAGTAAGTAGTAATAATAAGTAATAGTAAGTAAATAGTAATGGTAAGCAACAGTCCTATTAAAGTCTATGGGCAGGGAAATGTGGATCCTGGGGCTGTGGGAGGAGTAGCAGCAGTCCAGATGTGGCCATGGAAGTTGGGGACAACCCAGGCAGGACAGGCAGTGGGTACAAGACCAGACAGGGACAGAAGTGGGTCTCTAGAGCACAGAAACAGGAACAAGATTACAGGCACACAGCAGAGCTAAAGCAAGGTGAACAGGCCCCACACACATATCGATTTTTTGGCCCAGACTGCTGGGAAAATCTGCCTTTTATAGCAGTTGGCTAGTGATGATCAGCAGCACCCGGGCAAGCTCTGTGCAGGGAGTAACTGCCTCTGTGCTGGAGAGCAGTCATAGCAGAGGCAAAACTAACCTACCAGGCTAAAAGGGAAGGTCACAGCAGGGAGACCTGCAAATCATGACAACAAGTTAGTAATATAACAATTTACATTACCAGAGAAAATCCATGGGAGGTGCAACATCATATCCCTTATAACAAACCATATACTCCTGTTTATAATAAATGATTAAAACATTGGAGTTATAAAAGAGATAAAATGAATTAAACGAATGAATAAACATAGTGAAGGTGCAATGATAATGACTGAATCAACATACAGAAAGGTAAACTTTTTAAGGTTGTTATTGTAGGCTCACTGCCTTATGTGCCATTCTCCTTTACTCAGTGGTCTATCTCCTGTCTTACAACAAAGATGCTTGACGTGGAAACGTGGAAGTAATCCTGACCAGAATATTAAATTATTGATTGCTTACCTGAGAACATTGTAGAAGTTACAATAATTTTGTGCAATATTTTCCTTTAGTAAGTTTTCATTGAGAAATATATATATTAATATATATATATTATATATATATATATATATATATATATATATATAATATATATATATATTTATGACCATCAGACCATCATCATCTTTCATAGCATCACATAGAGCTTTCAATTAAGCACTGTGAGAGCTGATAGCTGGGGAGCACATAGCCATGCCGTCAAAAGCAGCCGCCACGTTTCGAAAATGAATTTTTCCTTTCCAGCTGAGAACAGAGCTTGAGAAAGGAAATTATTTTCCGAAACATCGCGGCTGTTTTTGGTGGCATGGCTATGTGCTCACCATTAGTTGTCGCAGCAATTGTGGCCCCGTTGTCTAAATGAATGAGGAACGGGCGCTCAGCACCAAGACCACAGGGCGCTGAGCGGTTGACACGGCAGATGGAAGCTGAAGGATATACGAGCGGTCGGATCCTCTAGTGGACAAGTATTCTAGGGGGATTAGAAGTATAAATGTAACAAGAAAAGAAAAGCTTTAAAAATATAAAAAAATACTTAAAAAAATTAGAAGCTCAAATCTCCCCCTATTTACCATTTTACAAATGAATAAATAAAGCAATTAAAAAGTTAAACATAATTGATATCACAGAAAGTTAAACATAATTGATATCACAGTGCCCTTAAAAGTCCCATCTATAAAAATACATCATTTACCCTGTGCTGACACCGTAGAGGGAAAAAAAGCCACATCCGCAGTATTTTGGTCATTTTACGTCCCCAAAATTTGAAATAAAAAGTGATCAGAGTCGCCTGTATCCCAAAATGCTACGAAATTTGGTATCACAAGAATCACACCAACCTGCAGAACATAGATCATACATCCATTACACCAACGATTGAATGCCATAAAATCAAAACCTCTGTAATGATTGCACACTTTTTTCACATTTTAATCCACTTAGAATTTTTTCAGCTTTTCATTTACATTATATGATACGGTAAATGTCCCCCATAAAAAGTACATCTCGTCTCGCAAAAATATTAGCCCATTTATGTCTGTGACTGCCACAGGAAAACAAGCACTTGTCTGCAGAACTTTTATGTATGACTACAGACATTTATGTATCATCTGGTGACAAAAAAAAGACATTTAAAGGAAAAAAAAAAAAAAAAACAAGTTACATTTCTGCAAAACTGGAAAATGCGGTGAAAGGCAATTCATACCTTATAGAATCCAAGTCTTCACCCGAAGGACAGAGACAAAGCTTAAAAAACCCCTCTCCCCCTCCTTTCATCCATATCTTCCCCTCCGTTGGGTGGACTAGATGGACGTACTTTTGGCCTATTTTCAATCATATTAACTATGTTACTATATAACTGTGTTTGAAACCAGCTCGCTACTACTTCCATCTGATGACTTCACAAGTTACCTCTAGTATTGCTACATTCAGGCTCTACAACATTAGTGGAGGCATCTGATTTCATTCTTAATAGCATTTCTCTCCAGACTGTGAGAACAAGGTCTGGTAACCTGGCAGATAGATACGACATGAGGACTTACCTCTGGGATCTTCATGCTCCAACCTACAGATACAGCAGAGTCCAACCTTACCCTGATATCAGGGCTTTCTGGGTTATCTGCTCTTATCCTTAAGCAAAGGCAATTGAAGATCAGTGAAGAAGCTGAGATAACCTTGTGTGCCGCGATGTCATGTGCATTGTCTATTCTGTTTAGTGCTTCTACATCTGGGTTAATCTCTTCAGTGCGATCAGTCTTGTTCTGTCTGGAGGTTTTGTATTTCCATGATGGATGAGTTTCCCAGATCTCTTCTGGCTTTGTGGAGGATTCCTGGTGATGTAGTACATGGATCTGTCATAAGATAAAACACATCACAAGACTACCTGTATATAAACCCAGCACGGAGTCCGGGGACTATGGACTATGCCCATGGGGTTTCTCTGTGCCATTGTCTCATGTGTCTCTTGTAATCTATTTGCAGAATGTTTCTGTCGAATTTAACTTTACAGAACAAACTGATTAAAAGTTTAAAAGATTAAATGTTGTGTCACGAGTGGTCCTGCAGCCCCTCGCCCGGGCTGCGGGCGCACTCGTGCTGCCGCCCGTCGGGTCCTGGCGGCAACTGCCGCTCCCACGGGTCGGGTCCCGGCTTCCCCCTTACCTGACGGCGCTCCCACGTCCCCTGGCCGCCGGGAATTTTGCATGCCCGCGCCTTAGGCGCGCGCGCGCCGGCTCACAGGGATTTAAAGGGCCAGTACGCCCATTATTGGTAAAGGCTGGCGGGTTTGACCCTATTTAACCCCCTTTCCCTTTCCCGGGGTCACCTTTGCGGGATCTTTAGTGCCGTACTGCCTTTAGAGAAAGCGTCTTCTGCCTCATACCTGTCTTCCGTTGTACCAAACCCTTTACCCCTCCTGTTTCTCGACCACGAACCTTTGCCGTCGTCCTGACCTCCTGCCTGTCCCCGCCTTCGCCTACTTCTCACGATTTCGTCCCACGTACTGCCTTGGCAGCCACCGCAAGCAACTCACGCCAGTGGGGCGACCTGGTAGTTCCCCCGCCGCAGCAAGTCCATCCCGCTTTGCGGCGGCTCTGGTGAAAACCGGGTTTACTTAGATTCCGCCCCCTGGTACGGCTTACACCATCGCTTGCGGTGGTCCAGTGGATCCACTACCACACCCCGTTACAGTAAGATCCGGCCTTTGGATCCCGCCAAGGTATCTTTGCCCGGTGAACCGGATCTCACGGTGATAGTGGCTCAGCATCACAACAACTTGCGCAACAAGCCCACAGCAAAAACCAGTTGTCCGCCATGCTGCAGCAGCTCCTGGCTAACCAACAGCCGCCGACTCCTCCTCCTGTGGCACGCCTCCGCCAGTAACCTGGGACTTCTAGGCTGCGTTTACCACTACCCAACAAGTTTGAAGGGGACTCCAAACTGTGCAGGGGTTTTTATTACCCAGTGCTCTATGCACTTTGAGTTAATGGCTGGTCAATTCCCCACTGAACGTTCTAAGGGGGCCTTCGTGGTCATCACTGTCCGGGAAGGCTCTAGTTTGGGGCCACCCCTCTCTGGGACCGGGGCGATCCGGTGACGACGACCTACAGCTTTCCTCTCAGAGTTCCGCAGTGTCTTTGAAGAGCCGGCACGGCAATCCCTGCAGAGACCGCTCTACTGAATCTTCGCCAGGGTGACTCCTCGTTGGGCGACTACGCAGTTCGTTTTCGGACCCCTGGCGTCAGAACTGACCTGGAACGACGTCGCTCTATGTGCCACTTTCAAAATGCTTGTCCGGCAGAGTTAAGGACACCCTAGCGGCTAGAGAGATCCCGCCCCTCCCTAAGCGAACTGATCCACCTAGCCACTCGGATCGATGTTTCACTTCGCCGAGCGGCAATAGGAACTACGCCGGAACGTGATCTTGCCCGACCATGCCGTTTGCCTCGCCTAGCTCCGTCTTCCAAAGACCAAAAGCTCCCCACTTCCGCTCCCCCCAACCTGTGAAGAACCCATGCAGGTGGACCGGGCACATCTTTTCCGAACGGGAGCTGTCCGCCGTCCGGGCAGAGAAATTGTGCCTTTACCTGTGCCAGCCCGATCACTTTCGCAATGGTTGCCCGCTTCGCCCACAGCGGCAGGGAAACGCCCGCACCTAGGTTATGTCGGAAGGGCGTCCCTAGGTGTGAACACTTCCCTCCACGCCTTACTATGGAGGTTGAGGTTCTCGTCTGGTTCCGGACTCTTTTTTTCGTTTGCCCGCCTTTCTAGACTCTGGATCCGCCGGGAACTTTATTCACGCCACCCTGGTGTCCCAGTATCACCTTCCGGTGACCCGTCTGGAGAAGCCCTTGGTGATATCCTCCGTGAGTGGTGAGCTCCTTAGTGAGGCCATTCGGTGCGTGACCAAGCCATTTTCCCTCCGCGTGGGGGCCTTACACAAGGAGGAGATCACCGTTTACGTCCTCGCGCGGTCGTCCTCAGCGTCCTCTTGGGCCTTCCGTGGCTACAGCTCCATGCCCCCAACCCTCGACTGGAAAACCGGGAGGTTCTGCGCTGGGGTTCCGACTGCCAGAGTCGCTGTCTCTCATTCCGCGGCCAGTCCGGGCCATTCCACCTCACCAGTCTTTACAGGTTCCGCCCGTCTTCCCGCTGAATACCGGGACTACGCGGACGTCTTTTCGGAGAAACAGGCCGAATCCCTTCCTCCTCATCGCCCCTATTGACGTCCCATTTGACCTCCTTTCCTGGGACCAGTCCCCCTCGGGGGAGAGTTTACCCGTTGTCTAGACCAAGACTCAGGCCATGTCGGACTAATCCGTGAGAACCTGCAAAAGGGTTTTATACGCAAGTCCTCATCACCCGCCGGAGCTGGTTTTTTCTTTGTACAGAAGAAGGATGGTTCTCTCCGTCCTTGCATCGACTACCGGGGCCTGAACCAGATTACCGTGAAAAACCGGTATCCGTTGCCACTAATTTACAGAACTCTTTGACCATCTACAGGGAGCCAAGGTTTTCTCCAAATTGGACCTTCGCGGGGCATACAACCTTATCAGGATCCGTGAGGGAGATGAGTGGAAGAAGGCTAATCCCAAATGTTGGCCACCAGCGGCCGAAAGAGCCTTCTCGGATTTGAAGTTAGCCTTTGCTTCCGCACCTATTTTGTCACGCCCTGACCCTGAGAAGCCTTTCTCTCTGGAGGTGGATGCCTCTTCGTTGGGGGCCGGTGCCCGTCCTACTCAAAAGGGTCCCAAGGGGAAAACCATCACCTGCGGGTTCTTCTCCAAGACCTTCTCGCGGCTGAGAGAACTATGCTATTGGGAGACCGAGAATTACTCGCTATCAAGATGGCCCTGGAGGAGTGGCGGCATCTCCTGGAGGGAGCTCGTCATCCTTTTGAGGTATATATGGATCACAAAAACCTTCAGTTTCTCCAGTCGGCCCAGCGCCTCCATCCTCGGCAAGCACGGTGGTCTCTTTTTTTTTTCAAGATTTAACTTCCGGATCCATTTTCGCCCGACCGAAAAGAAAAATCAGGGGCGGATGCTCTCTCTCGCGCATCTGACATCACTGGAGAGGAGCCGCACCCCAACACATTATACCTCCGGAATGCCTGATCCAAGCAGCACCTGTCCTCCTTCGGCAGATACCCCCTGGCAAGACCTATCGTATCGGCCGTTGCTGCGCAGGAGAAAACTGAATTGGGACATTGCTCTTTGATGGCAGGACATCCTGGGGCCCGAAGATCGTTCCAATTGATCTCTCGGGTTCTACTAGTGGCCAGGGCTGGCTAAAGATATTTAATGGACTTCGTGTTCCTGTGCTACTTGTGCCCGGAATAAGGGACCCCGCCCCAGTCCTTCCGGGGTGCTGCGACCCCTGCCAACGCCCCGTACTCCATGGTCCCATGTGGTGATGGATTTCATCACCGACCTTCCATCCTCTTCAGGTAAACACCGTGATCTGGGTCATTACGGATAGGTTTTCTAAGATGTCGCCTTCGTCCACTGCCCGGTTACCTTCCGCACCACGTTTTTTCTCCCTTTTCTTTATCACGTGTTCCGCCTGCACGGGCTGCCCCAGCACATCGTTTCTGATCGTGGGGTGCAGTTCATGTCTAAATTCTGGTGCGCACTCTGCTCCTGATTGCAGGTTAAGTTTTTGACTTCTCTTCGTCTTTCCATCCGCAATCTAACGGCCAGTTTGAGAAGGTCAATCAATTCTGGACAGCTACTAAACGTCATTTGTTTCTGCCCGCCAGGATGATTGGGCCAACCTCCTACCCTGGGCCGAATTTTTCATACAACTCGTTTAGACTCAGGGGCTTCAGGTGCGTTCCCCTTCTTTAATTGTATTGGCCGCATCCCCGCCCTCCTCTCCCTCTGCCCTCCTCCTCCGAGGTTCCCTCTGAGATCCTTGGTCCCCCGACTTATCTGGCATTTGGGAGCAGACTCGTCAGTCCCTGCAGCGTGCTGCTGCCCGTATGAAGGCTCAGGGGGACAGAAAGAGGAACCGGGTCCAACCTTGTCTTTCCGGGGGGACAAGGTCCGGCTGTCCGCCAAATATGTCAGGTTAAAAATCCCCAGCTACAAGCTGGGTCCGCGCTTCCTTGGGCCTTTTAAATTTCCCGAGCCGTATTAATCAGTAGCATATAAGCTCCGACCCCACCCACCATGCGGATCCCAAAATTTTTTTCAAGTATCCCTCCTGAAGCCTGTCGTGTTGAACCGCTTCTCCAGAAAAGTTGCCCCCCCTCTCCTGAGGGTGTAGCCTCCAACATATTTGCGGTCAAAGAGATCTTGGCTATGAGTCGGTTAGGGGTAAACGGCAAAACCCTGGTTGATTGGGAGGGATTTTTGGGCCGGAGTAGAGATCATGGGAGCCTGAGGAGAACATCCTGAACCGCGGTCTCGTGTTGAGGTTCCTCCGAAACGGAAAGAGGAGGAGGCCTAGGGTGGGGGGTGGTACTGTCACGAGTGGTCCCGCAGCCCCTCGCCCAGGCTGTGGGCGCACTCGTGCTGCCGCCCGTCGGGTCCCGGCGGCAACTGCCGGTCCCACGGGTCGGCTCCCCCGGCTTTCCCCCTTACCTGACTGCGCTCCCGTGTCCTCCTGGCCGGCCGGTATGTTGCATTTCCCGCGCCTTAGGTGCGCGCGGGGCTGGCTCCGGGGTTTAAAAAGGGGCCATTACGCCCATTATGGTAAAGGCTGGCAGGTGACCCTATTTAACCTCCTTCCTTCCGGGTCAAACCCTTTTCCGGATCTTTAGTGCCGTACTGCCTTTAGAGAAAGCGTCTTCTGCCTCATAGCCTGTCTTCCGGTGTACCCAACCTTTACGCTCCTGTTTCCTCGACCACGAACCTTTGCGTCTGTCCTGACCTCCTGCCTGTCCCCGACTTCGCCTACGTCTCACGATTTTGTACCACGCACTACCTTGGCTGCCACCGCAAGCAAGTCACGCCAGTGGGGCGACCTGGTAGTTCTCTGCTGCAGCAAGTGGGCTCTGGTGAAAACCACTTACGGTGGTCCAGTGGATCCACTACCAGCATCTGTTACATGTTGTAGGTAAATGTGATAAATGACTTCATATGTTACTGGTCTAATAGGAAGAAAAAAACCTTTTTCCTGATCAGCTTGAGAACAATTTTTGAAGGGGAAATATAAGATGCATTTAAAATAATGTAAGGTCTTACTGTGGGTACGGAAAGTATTCAGAACCCTTTAGAAGTTTCACTCTTTGTTTCATTGCAGCCATTTGGTAAGATCCAAAAAGTTCTTTTTTTGCTCATTAATGTACATTCTGCACCAAATCTTGAAATAAAAAAAAACAGAAATGTAGATATTTTTGCAAATTTATTGAAAAAAGAAAAGCTGAAATATCTCATGGTCATAAGTATTCAGACCCTTTGCTGTGACACTCATATTTAACTCACATGCAGTCCATTTCCTTCTGATCCTCCATGAGATGGTTCTACTCCTTCATTGGAGTCCAGCTGTGTTTAATTACACTGATTGGACTTGATTAGGAAAGGCCCACACCTGTCTATATAAGACCTCACAGCTCACAGTGCATGTCAGAGCACATGAGAATCAAGAGGTCTAAGGAACTGCCCAATTATGTCAAGGCACAGATCTGGCCAGGGTTACAAAAGAATTTCTGCAGCACTCAAGGTTCCTAAGAGCACAGTGGCCTCCATAATCCTAAAATGGAAGATGTTTGGGATGACCACAACTCTTCCTCGACTAAGCAATTATGGGAGAAGAGCCTTGGTGAGCGAGGTAAAGAAGAACCCCAAGATCACTGTGGCTGAGTTCCAGAGATGCAGTAGGAGATTGGAGTAAGGTCCACAAAGTCACCTATCACTGCAGCCCTCCACTAGACGGGACTTTATGGCAGAGTGCTGCCGATGGAAGACATATGAAAGCCACAGACAGTTTGCAAAAAAACACATAAAGGACTCCCAGACTATGAGAAATAAGATTCTCTGCTCTGATGAGACGAAGATTGAACTTTTTGGTGTTAATTCTAAGCGGTGGAGAAAATCAGGCCCTGCTCATCACCTGCCCAATACAATCCCAATAGCGACACATGGTGGTGGCAGCATCATGTTATGGGGGTGTTTTTCAGCTGCAGGGACAGGACGACTGGTTGCAATTGAAGAAAAGATGAATGCAGCCAATTCAGAGATATCCTGGATAAAAACCTTTTCCAGACGCTCTGGAGCTCAGACTGGGCTAAAGGTTCTTCTTCCAACAAGACAATGACCCTAAGCACACAGCTAAAATAACAAAGCAGTGGCTTCAGAACAACTCTGTGCCCATTCCTGACCGGCCCAGCCAGAGCCCTGACCTAAACCCAATTGAGCATCTCTGACAAGACTTGAAAATTGCGTCCACAAATGTTCACCATCCAACCTGAGGTAACTGGAGAGGATCTGCTAGGAAGAATGGCAGAGGATGCCCAAATCCAGGTGTGAAAAACTTGTTGCATCATTCCCAAGAAGACTCATGGCTGTACCAGCTCAAAAAGTGCTTCTACTCAAAACTTAGCAAAGGGTCTGAATACTTATGACCATGTGATATTTCAGTTTTTCCTGTTTAATAAATTTACAAAAATATCTACATTTCTGTTTTTTTTTTCTTTCAAGATGGGGGCGGGGGCAGAGTGTACATTAATGAGCAAAAAAAATGAACTTTTTGGATCTTACCAAGGGGTCTGAATACTTTCCGTACCGACTGTATGTGCAATGCCAACTCTATGATGATTACTTATAACTCTCCTTTTTTTGCCTATGTTATAATTGTAAAACCATAGATAAGGATAGTTGTGTATTATTTCACCTGTGGACTCTTAGAAGTATATTACATTGCTTTTACATAAAATTATGTTTAACAGCCATCTAATTTTTTTCTTTCTTCCTATAGTTCATTATAAATTATTTCTAGGTACACAGCAGTGCCAGTGCCAGTAATGTTGCTTACCTGCAGCTGCATACAGGATTTACCACTACTGCCACTGGGTCATGTGACCTGCACTCTGAGTTGCTGGGCAGGGTTGTGTAACTCAGAAGTGAATCTCTCTATACTTTCCTATAGGAGTTCAAAATGAGGCTCAAGGAATGCATCAAGAGAAAGCCTTCCTGTCAGCATGAAAAGCACAGGGTCTATCAACCAATCAGAGAGCAGGTCATGTGACTTAACAGAGACTGTCGCATCAGCTAGAAATCCTGTATGCAGCTGCAGATAAGCAAAGTTACTGGCACTACAGTGCACCTAGAAGCAATTTCTTATAAACTAAAGGGAAAAAAAGCTGGAGTAGTCCTTGAAGCTCAATAACGTCTTGCAATGGTGGCTTGCTCCTTGGGAATGCAGACCTCTCCTTTACATTTCTGAACTTTATCTCAACTTTTGCAGTTTTTTTTTTTTTTTTTTTGAACAGTGACTCTTAGGAATCAGCATTTTATATACATAGTCCATGGTCCTACATATTGAACAATTTGCCATGTACTTATAAGTATGCCCATCTTAACCTTGTATTGGCTTTTACTTGTCCTATTGTACTTCCCTTTTTTGGTGCAGTACATCTGGCTCTCTATGTCCTGTCTCCTAGTCCCTGTCAGCCTTAACCCTGCTCTTCATTAAGCCTAGCTTTATCTCTAGCCTCTTTCTGGTAGCATGTTCCCAGAAGAATCCGGCTACGGCAACTATTGGTGCAGCAAGGCATTATGCCCCACCTCAGTCACCTATACAATGCAACATGTATACGTGATATTATCAAAAAGTCTCAGCCCACATCTCTCCATTTAACAAAACAGGCAACAAGAAAAAAAGTAGAAAACCATCACTCATCAGTGCTCCAGGGGGGATTGAAAAGGTTCCAGAAAATAAAACGGTGACTGGTGCATGGAGGCCAGGCTCGACAACATATCAATCGGTCAATAAGGCAATAAAGTTGAAAGTCCTCAATGATTGCTTTTAAAAGACCAAAACTTTCATGAAAATTGATGGTAATGTAAACAGTCACCATTCTCCGACGCGTTTTAAGCAGATGCTCCTGTTCATAGGGTAATGAAGAGGAACATAAATATTCTTAAAGGTTTTTTTACATTCCTCTCCTTTACTCTTCAAATAGTAGCATCTGCTTAAAATGCATTGGAGGACGGCAGCCGTTTGTATTATCATCAATTTTCATTAACGTTTATAGGCTTTTAGCAGCGATCAATGGAGCTGGAGGACTTTCACCTTTATTAACCTTAATAAGAAAAACTCATATATGTGCTATCCATAGGGCAAGGGGAAATGGTTTTGTTTCCTATTATGCTTCCATTAGGTCTTCTTTTCACTCTGAATAACTTGTGATGGTAAATCTAGGACTATCACCTTTCAAGACAATCAACAAGATGTTTAACTTAGTACATTGTGCTAGAGAACAACAAACAGAAAACGTGCATGAAAGAGTCCACATAGGTCATAGATGGTCGAGACTGCATCCCAATCTCTGCATACTGTACAGTGTTCTTCCGAATCACTACTCTTCCTGATCTGTAGGGATTACGCTGCAGGCAACCAAGGTCAGTTCCTCTGGCATTAAATGTTGGTATCAATATTCGTGACAATACCGGGTCAGTAGTCCACCATGATCAAATATCTGAGCCTTCTAAATGGCAAGCTCTGCAATTGTCCCCAAGTCTATTTATTTGTAGTCGCTGGTTTTAGCCAAATATTCCCTCCATGGTTGCTTCTAAAAGAGATCTAGATAAGGCCCCCATGGCAGAGCTCAACCAAGCCTCCTTACCAATAAACATCAACCATTTTTTTGTACAACTATGTCTGTTTGTAAAAGCAGACAACAAAAGGTTATGGCTGCAGTCCACAGGTGGCAGAGGCAGGGTTATTATAACCATAGGTCAAACGATGCAACTAGCAGGAGACATGACCTACAGCTGCTGCTGAGGATTCAAATGATTTTCCTGTCTGTCCCTCCACCTCTGTACATACCACAGGAAAGATGAGTCATGTCTGCTGGACTTTCTGACCCAAAGTCACATGTAGGAAAATTCCCCTCCCTCTCTTCTCCCTCTGTCTATCTGCTTCATTCCTATCAGTCTGTCCCAATTCTATCTCTCCTTCTCTCTGTCCATTTATCTATACATCAGGCTGCCTCATATAAGCTACCTCCCTCAATAACTCGACTTGTGAACAGCAGGAGACATCATTGATGCTCAAGGCTACAGGACACATTATAGAGACATTGACATTTTTTGATGGTGTATTCCCTCCACTGTTGCGTGTGCCATGGCTTAAATGGCCGACTTTCAGGATAAAACATCACTGTAGTGGGAAATGTTTACACTTTCTGTAAATTTCACTATTTGTGAACAGTGTATTTTCAGTGGGAACATTGTGTAGTATGGTTTATTTCAGGGTGTGCAGTTTGATTTGGTGTTTTATGTTTCACTCTTTTTCCTCCTTCTGTTACGTGGATTAAATATTTAAAAGGGGTTGTCTCACTGCAGGGTCGCTGCTTTTTATGTTAAAGATCTTTCAAAAACAAGTTACTTTGCAATATATGTGTAAGGACCAGTCAGGGGTGCACAAGCAGACACAAATGTAGTGAGGCCCTGATGCTGTTCCTAACCTCTGTCCCTGCCTCTTGGATAACCCGACTCCTTAAAAGGTCAGCCCCAACCTGAAGACAAAGAGCTACACTAAATAAGTGTAGACACAGACAAACGGACACAGAACACAAAACGGGAGGTCAGACAAGCAAAGTTGGCAACTGTTGGGAGACGCGGTACCAAATCGTAAGACAGAAGAATAAACGTAAGCCGAGCCAGATAGGTAACAGCCGGGAGACGTAGTACAAATACAGTAGGCAGAAGAAAAGTCAGAAGCAAAGCCAAAGGTCAGGTAACAGTAAAGGGCAAGGATAAATAAGGTTAGCTACAGGCACCAAAAAGACCAGTATAGCAGGCAAAGGTAACTGGTAAAGGAATCATTTTATAGGAAACCAGAGGACACAGAACAGAGGTGATAGGTGGTACAAAACAGAAGACCGATTGGAAAACAAGACAAGGAAACAAGGTTAACTAAACAAGTGCTGGAAGATTCCTGGCCACGGCCATTGGCTAGGAATCATTAAGCATACAGAGAAGTAAACCAAGTTCAACAAGTAAAACAAATACTGAGCATGAGGTAAGAAACCAAGGGTTTCATCGCAACAGCCATGGCTGGCGACCAAATCCCAAAGCTGGGGGTCTGCCGGGCATGATCATGACAATATGTCCATTAACAGTGTCCTACCTATTCCTAGATATCACTTCTTGTATGGACTGCACCAACTCCTCAGGTCACTTATCTACAGATGTTAATCCCCTCCTGATAGGCTGTCAGACTGGTTCAAAATCAGACCTGTTCAATCCTCCTGATAGCTGCCCACTGGTTTCTATAGCAAAGACCCGTTTTGATCTTCCTGATTAGGCGTCAGCATTGCTTCTATAGCAAAGACCTTTCTTTCCTAATGCAGCTAGTAGTACCAATAAACAGCCCCCTGAATTCAAAATGAAACCAAGAAAACTACTGGGTCAGTGAATAATAAGTGAACAACTCCTTTAAAGGATTTGTTTTGGGGAAATAAAATAATTTTTTTAAATTTTTTTATGCATGACTCATACGCTCCTTTGATGGAAATGACTTTAACGCTCCCCGATATGAGGGGGGGGGAATTTTATGTGGACCCCGTTAAGTTGGAAGGGGTTTTGGAAATTTTTTGTACAGTCTTTCCCCCAGTGGCCAGATAAATGAATCAGGGGAGCGGAGCCTTCCCAAGTGCTTATAATGTCCTTGACATAGAGAGACTCAATTTATGAAAGAAAAAAATGTTGCACAGCTCACCACACCAGTTGTTCTCCAACAGTCGAGTTTGGTCCCATGAGGTGTTCAGATTAAACCACAAGACAAATCTAAAATACAAAAACTGTGTAATCCAGCACAACCACAGGGGTGATTAGTAATAGTGGTTAAAACATCGAAAAATGTATTTCATATTGATTAGAAACTGTTATCCCAAAGGGTAATAGAAGGAAACCTGGTACCTGGCTCGGAAATACCGATGCATTTGGGACACGTAATCCATATTCATGGCATGGATACCAGGTGGAAAAACTAAAAATTTAAAATAACAATAAGCCCATAGCTTTGATACTTTGAACGGAAGGGAAAGTAACCTCTAGCTGACCTATAGCAGCGAATCCTAATCACAGCAAACTTTATTGACCACAAATGCACTACAGCAAGAACCATACTACACATCTACTTAGCAAGAAAAATACTTGCCACAGTGTACAGCAAGACATACAAACACGAAATCCCGGACCGGAAGGTAAAAAAAGACAAAGAAATGCGCTCATCACTGCATCCTCCAAAGAAAACCACCAGTACACAAGAATAGTGTTGAGCGATTATTATCGACAAAGTTGAAATCGGCACAGTTTTTATGGTGATCTAAATTTCCAGATCATGCGATAATTTAGGTTAAAATCTGTGCATATCTATAAAGATCGCGCCATTTTCGGCGCTTCCTGTAATTTTGGGCGGCCCAGCAAATTTAGATTACAGATAGAGGGAGGGTGAGAATGTGTGTGCGACGTCATGACTGGGATGTGTATGGTTTTCGATTGGCTTGAAAAATCACATGACCTCGTTTTACATAGAACAGCCCTTCCTGTTCATGATCAGTGTCTCTCAGCGTCTCATAGCAGGGGGATGTGCGCTCTGCCTGTGTCCAACCAGCTCAGCGAAGTTATTCTATTTCGTCCCAGAGAATGCTCTACTGTTAGCTGTGTTTCCTTACAACTTAGTTAGATTAGAGTTTGGGAAAGATTTTATGAATTAGGTAGAGAATTTTAAAAGGAGCATCTACCGCTGTAAAGTCACAGGGGGGAGAAAGGGGGGGGGGAGCCCCCAGGGCGAACAAGAAAGCTCTATAAAGAATACTGGATAAAGTTCCCCAAGACTTAGTGTAGACATTGCACTGCAATAGCTTTATTTTTAAAACAGTTTTCTATTGAAATATTTCCTGGATATTGGGCGGGCCTAAACTTATATTAGGTACACATCTTTTCTAGTAACTGCAGGTCTCTTAGGTGCAAAACTCCACTTTTATTATCAGTATATATTTCAGATAGGTGTTCATTTTCAATTTTGCCCATTACACCTGTGACTGTTGATATATCCACCTTGCAGTTAAATTAGAATCCAGCATTTTTGTAGTCAGCACAAGTCGATAGGTGCCAAAATACTTGAAATTATCCGAATAGATTTCAGATACGTGTTTTTTTTACTTGGCGCGTACAGCTTTGTTCATTGAGGCACCTTGCACTTAATGTGAATGCAGCAATTTTGTAGTCACCACGGGTGAATTGATAGGTCCCAAAAAAATACCTTTTATTATCCGAATACATTACAGATACGTGTTTTTTGACTTTGACGGCACTACAGCTTGTTCATTGAGGCACATGCACTTAAATGTGAATACAGCATTTTGTAGTCACCACAGGTGAATTGAAAGGTGCCAAAAATACCTTGTATTTCATAGTTTCATAGTTTCATAGTTTGTAAGGCAAAAAAAAAGACAAGTCGTCCATCTAGTTCAGCCTGTTGTGCTACGGTGTTGATCCAGAGGAAGTCAAAAAACCCCAATGAGGTAGAACCCAATTGTCCTCATTTTGGGGAAAAAATTTCCTTCTGACTCCAATCTGGCAATCAAAAAAATCCCTGGATCAATGACCCTCTCCTGAATCCTAGTACTGTAACTTGTTATATTTATTACGCCCCAGAAATGCATCCAACCCTTTTTGAACTCGGTTTTTTGAATTCCCCATGACAAGTCCTCTGGCAGAGAATTCCATAGTCTCACTGCTCTTACAGTAAAGAATCCCTTTCTATGTTAATGTAGAAACTTTCGTTCCTCAAGACTTAAAGGATGCCCCTTGTTCTAGATACAGCCCCGTGTATAAATAAATCTTGGGAGAGATCTCTATATTGACCTTTGATGTATTAAACATTTTTGTTATGTCCCCTGAAGCCTTTTTTCGCTAAACTAAATAACCCCAAAACTTGCAATCTTCTGTGTACTGTAGTCCACCCAGTCCTTTTATTATTTTTGTTGCCCGCCTTTGTACCTGTTCAAGCTCTAACAATGTCTTTCCTGTGCACTGGTGCCCAAAAATGTACACAATATTCCATGTGTGGTCTAACCAGTGACTTGTATAATGGAGAATAATGTTCTCATCATGTGCCTCTATGCCCATTTTAATGCACCCATGATCCTATTTGCTTTGGCTGCTGCTGCCCGACACTGCTGCTACAATTAAGTTTATGTCCACCAGTATTCCCAAGTCCTTCTCCATGTCACTTTTACCCAGTGTTTTTTTCCCTTTAACATGTATCATGTAATGGATTTCTCTTCCCCATGTGCATAACCTTGCATTTATCCCGTGTTAAACCTCATCTGCCATTTCCCTGCCCAGGCCTCAAACTTATCCAGATCCCTTTGTAATAACATATTATCCTCTATTGTAACATATTATCCTCTATTGTATTATCCGAATACATTTCCGACACGTGTTTTTTTTACTTTGGCGCAGGCCAGCTTTGTTGATAGATCTACCTTGCAGTTAAATTTGAATACAGCAATTTTGTAGTTGCCACAGGTGAATTGATAGGTGCCAAAAAATATTTTTTTATTATCCGAATACATTGCAGATACGTTTTTTTTTTATTTTGGTGCACTACAGTTTTTGTTCATTGAGGCACCTTGCACTTAAATGTGAATACAAACAAATTTTGTAGTCACCACAGGTGAATTGAAAGGTGCCAAAAATACCCTTTTATTAAACCCAATTTAACATTTCAAATACGTGTTTTTTCATTTTGGCGCGGGGCCAGCTTTTTTTAAAATAATTTATTTTTGCATTTAAAATTTAAAAATCCAGAAATTTTTGGGTTTTGGGATTTGGGGGTTTTGGGAGAATAGCTGTGATTTGCCGTTTTTAATAAGGGGATTTTCCCAAAAAAACTCTTCCTTTTCCCTTTCTCAAATTTTTTATATTTCTAAAACAGGGACCCGAAATTCAGGGGGTAAGGGCAAAAAAGGGGTAGGAAAAAGGGGGGTAAGGTACGAAAAAGGGTGCTCCTTCCATTTCCCGGCGAAAACACGCTCCCCACAGATAAACGGTTCAGGCCCATTTGGGCCTGCCCTTTCGCGGGGTTTCAGGGCCCTGTGAATCTCAGTAACAAAACAGGGCGAAACCCTGTCCTTCATTTTTTTAAAATGAAAACCTGAAAACCCAAAGCAGTTTTTCCCCCTCCTCGTCCACCCCCAGTCATGGCCAAAAAGTCACCCATCCATCACAGCACCCTTCCAACATGAAGCAGCCCAAATGTAAAATCATGACCCCCAAATGGGGATAACCCAATTTTCTGAACCTTTTTGATGAAAAAAATGGCGTTGGGGTCGAAGGCATGTAAAAAGATCAAGAGGCCAAAGGGGGATGATTTTTTGCATGACCCCCATTCTGATCCCATCAAGGAGGAAAAGGGAACCCCGGTAAACCCGGCAAAATCCCGGGCGGTGGGCAACCCTTTTGAAAGTCCCCTTTTGGGTTTTTGCCCAAGGCTCCTGATGCAAATTTTCAGGACGACGAATTTCACCTTTTTTTTTGGATAAATGGATAAAGGGGGACTTTGCGGACCCAAACGGGTCTTTTAAAGCAGAATTTGCTTGCAAAGGTTCATCCTGGCGAGGAGGAAGACGATGGGGTAGGGGTTCATTAGGGTCCCCGCCACAAAAAGGGAGAGGGCGGTCGCAGAAGTCCGCTGATATAAATTCCGCCACCCATGGTCAGCGCAAACCCCGCTCCCCTTTTTGGGCCGTAAAAAAAGGCCCCGGACCTCCTCAAGACGGGCCCTTTCCCCCCCCCCCTTTGCCCAAACCCCTCTGATCACCCAGCGATGACTAGGGCCCCCTATGCCGTAAACGCATAATTTAGAGGCAAGAATTTTAATTTGGGTTAAACCCAAACCCACCAACATGCCTAGTAACATGCAGCGAATGAAGGGTGTTGAAATGGGGGGGAAAAATTTGGCCCCAAAAAAGGCCAGACCGACCCCGGGGCCTAAAACCACTGCACTTTCTCTGTCTCCCGCCCCCCTTTCCCCCCAAAAACCCCCTTTGCGTTCCTCAGTTTCCCCCATGTCTCTCAAAAAGTCTGATCGGGGGATCAGCCTCCGCTTCAGCCCCCACCCTTTCGCCCAAGTACCCCCACCCAACCCCCAGAGACCACCCTCCCCCTTCTCCTTCTGCCATTTTTTGAAGCCCTTTCACGCCGTACACGGCCGTCCAAGCAGCCACCCTTTCCCTGTCTTCCAGGTTTGGGAGCAGAAGAACATTTTAAACCCAAAACCACCCCAAAACCCAAAAAGGGCCGGGTTTTGGGGCATTGCCGGCCATTTAAGGGCCCTTTGGGGAAATTTTCCCTTTTCCCGTCGGGTGGAAAACAGAGGGGTTTCCGCCCCATGGCCCTTGCCTCCCCCAATCCCCAAGTTTTGCCGAGCAGGAAAATTTTTTTTTTCCGAAAAGCCCCCCCTTTCCCCCTTCCGCCAGGGGTCATCAAAAAATTTAAAGGGCCTTTTGCCCTGCATTGTGGCCAAAAGTCCATTGCCCCACCGACACATGGACTAGTAAGCCCCGGCCAAGGCCGCTAAAAATCTTTTTGACAGCTCACGGGGTGACCCGGGGTGGTTGTTTTTGGGGGTGAGGGTGGCTCTCGGGCCCTCGGGCCCTTTTTCAAGCCCTGCAGGGATGGTGAAAGGGCTTTTTCCCCCCAAGGTCCTCTGGGGGCATCCCCGTGCCCCAGGAAAAAAAACCCTTTTAAAATTTAAATCTGTCTTGGGGAAGCCCCGTCCCCAAACAGGTCAGGTTTGGAGGGGCTCCCCCAGCAACGAGCCCGGAGCGCTGGTTGGGTGACAAAAAAAAACCCTTTGTCTAGGCAAGGTGGTAGGGGGAACGGGCGAAATCTGCTGGCCCCGCCCTAAGATCGGTGGCTGGAGCACACCCCTTTTCCCTGGAAACATGTCATGAACCGGGGCGCCCAGAAATTTCTAAAGAGCAAACCGGGGGTTCGGGAACTCCCGGCTAAAAGGTCGGGGTTTTTAGTTCGCATTTCCCGCCTTCGCACCCTGTTTCGTCCTTCCTGATGCGTTGCACCCATCAGCCGGCCTCCCCGTCAACCGTCTCATTGTTGAGGGTGGCAACACGTTTGGAATTCCACCCTCCACATGCCCCCCCGGCAAATTGTGGCAGCAGCCAATGCCATTACGCAAAAACGAAGTGACAAATGGCCTACAAAGCACCCGGTGGGGAACCTAGGGGTTTTGGGAACCCCACCAAGAGTGGAGGCAGGTGAAAGAGCCCTGCACCATCCTTGAAATTTTGAAAAAAGCCCCCAAAAATGGTCAATGGGGACAAATGCACTTGTCAAAAGAGCATTGGGGGTGATCTTATTTCTTAAAACGAGGGTTGGACACTCTGAAAAAAAACGGGGTCCCGCCAGCGACGGGGGGAAACAGGGCACAATGGGGCACGGACCTTTCTCTCCGTCAAATCCACAAGGCCCGACAGTTTCAAAATTTTCACCCGGTCTTCATTCCCCCAGGGGTTGGGGGTCCAAAGCTAGTGAAAGGGTGGCGCTTTTCCTCTCAGGGTGTTCATCTCAGGAAAGTCAGGGCTGTTTTAAAGCGGGCCGGACAGGGGAGGAGGAGGGGGAGGGGGTTATTCCTAAAAACCGATTTTTACCGACGCCCCTGCCTTGGAAAGGGGGTTGGGGGCAAATTTTGAGGCGGGGGAGGAAGATGAAGAAGATTTTTTTTGCTATGCCCCTCGCCCCCAGAGGCTTGGGATACCCAAGGGCTCCATCTCTCACATGGGGTTGCTTGGATCCCAATTTCCTCCAACTGACCTCCCCTTTTAAAGGGCCCATCAAAATGAACAACATTTTTACTTGGTGGCCACCCCCGGGACCCCCGGTAAAAAAAACAAAACTCAGAAATTTTTTTTCCCAACCCACCCCAAAAATTAGAAAAGTAAAAGGGAAGGAAATGGAGACCTTGTTTGGATTAAACCCAACTGGGAACTTTGTTGGGGGTCTGCTTCACTTTCTTCAAATTTCACGGGGGGAACAACGCCGGGAAAATTTTGACAGCAGTAGAGTCCCCAATACCCCTTTCGGCGGGCAGCAGCAGCACCCAAGGGTGGCAGAAGGGCCTAATGGGGGGACCTTTTGGAAATCTTTATTTACCAGCTCACCAATCGCATTTCAATCCCGGGGACACATACAACACCCAAACCACTTAAGATCATGGTGCACGGCTATCTTTCGTTTTCCCCAAACCCAAGTTTTTGGATGTTTCCGGGCCCAATTAAAATTTTGGGGATCCAAAAAGGGGCGAATGGCCCAGCTGGCCCCCCCACGCCCCCTTTAAAAGGGGTTTTTCCTGCCCAGCCAGTGTCATATCTGGGGCGGCCTTCAGCACAAACCGGGGGCAGTCATTACAGACAAAACCCTTTGGCTTTTTACAGGGTAATGGGGGTTTGTTTTTCTTTCATCAAAAATGAATCAGGGATGGGTCTCTGATAGTTGTGGGCCCCAATTTGCCGAGGCACCGATTTGTTTTTTGGTCTACTTCACATTCCTCTCCAAAAAAGAAAAAGGTCCTCTTGAAAAACTTATTTTTAAAAAGACATTTCTTACTGCCCAATTTTTTTTCTCATTTCCCAAAAAATTCATTTTGTGGTTTTTTTGTGAGGAGACTGAAAAGACAACCAAAAGGTTTTCAGGAAAAAAAAAAAACCCAAAAACCATTTTCTCACTTGCTTTTTTGAATTTTTTGCCCCGGGCATTGGGTTTTTTTGGGGGTTTTTTTTCCTCACAATTTTTAACCTGGTGAGAAGTCAATTTATAATTTTTTGGGGGTTTTTTTGCTGTGTGATGCAGCAAATACTTAGGTCCCCCGGAAAACAAAATGTGGCTTTTAAGTGCCATTTTTCTCCCCCCACAATTTTAAAAAATGGCTGAGAAGTCATATTTTAATTTTTTTGGGGGTTTTGTTTGGGGTTTCAGCAAAACTTATGGGCCCTTTGGAAAAAAGAAATGTGGCTTTTAAGTGCCCCATTTCTCCCCCCACAATTTTTAACGTGGTGAGAAGTCCCTATTTTTTAATTTTTTGGGGTCATGTTTTCTGTGAGGGGTACAGCAAAAATTATGGTCCTTTGGAAAAAGAAAAATTTTGGGTTTTTAAATGGCATTTTTTCCCCCCAAAAATTTTTAACTTGGTGGCTGAGAAGTCCCTATTTTAAACATTTTTGGGGGCATTTTTTGCTTTAATAAAGCTATAATCATGGTCCTTTTGGAAAAAAAATGTGGCTTCTAAGTGGCATTTCTCCCCCCACAAAATTTTTAACAGTGGGTGAGAAGTCATTTTTTTAAATTTTTTTTTTCATGCCCGCTTTGGAAAAGCCAATACTAAAGGTCCTTTTTTTTAAAAAAGTTGGGGTTTTAATAGACATTTGTTTTTTCACAATTTTTTCCAAAATTTGGGTCATGGGCATTTTTGGAATTTTTTTGGGGGATTTTGCTGTGACATGCAGCTATACCACAGGTTCCCCAATTTTAAAAAAATGTTGTTTCTAACAACATTTTCTTTACAAATGGGCCAAAGTGGGTTTTAAGGGGCTTCTTTGAATTTTTTTGGCAATTTTTCTGTGACATGCCCGCATAATACAGGGCCTATTATAAAAAAAATGTTTTTTCTAAACCCGACCTTTTGTTCTTCACAATTTTCCAAAGTGGTCCAAAGGGTCATGTTTTGAATTTTTTGGGGGGTTTTGCTGTGGGCAAGACTTTTACTTTCAGGCCCATTTTAAAAAAAAGTTTTTTAACAGAAATTTGTTCTTCACAATTGGGCAAATGGCCTTTTAAAGGTTTATGGGGCTGTCAGAAAAAGGAAAAGGTAGGACAAATGTTAATGGACAAAATATTTTTCAAAATGACTTGGGTTTTTTTTTTAAAATCTTTAACATAGCAAACAATCCCGTATTGGGGACAAAACCCCTTTTAAAATTTAAATTTAAAAAAAAGAAACAATTAAATGGTGGGGTTCCATTTCCTTTTTTTTTTAAAAATGTGTTTTCCCAGAATTTAAAATTAAATAAAAAACTTGCATGTACAAATAATTTTTAAAAAAAATTTTCTGAATTGTAAAAAGGGGGGTACAGGAAAACCCTTTACCATGTAGGTTTAAATTTAAAGGACAAAGGGGTATGGAGCACGGGGCAGAGAACAAACACAGAGGGCCTTTTTCCCCCAGCACGTTTAAAATGAGAAAAAGGGAAAGCCCAAGAAAAAGGGCACCCTGGGTGGGAAAGGGGCGTTTTCCACCCGTATTTCCAAGTGAACCTATTGGGCTGCAAATCATAAAGGGAGGGTTTTAACGCTACCCAAGGGCTTGGACTTTGTTCTGAGGAAGGGTGGAGTTTCCCCAACCCCTTCCGGGTTCCGCACTTGCTTTAGCACGACAGTTTTCGTTGCTTTTCGTCATTTAGGGCATTTTAAAACCCCGGGGTTAATAGATGAATGACGCCCCGCCGGGGTTCACCGCACCCACTGTAAACCCCCCCCTGGGTCCATGCTGAGGAAAAAGGACAGGGATAGTCCCAAAGTTTCCGTTTAAATAAAAAAAGGTGGTTTAAAGACTCCTTTTTTTTTCCCGGCCCCTTTTTTTTAAAATTTTGGGGCATGCGGTTTTTAGGGTCATGCTTTCGTTCCAGGGAAAAAATATTCCAAAGGCCATTCAAGTAAAATGAAAGTTTTTTTTAAATTTAAAACTGCCTTCTGGCACTTTTTAAATTTGTTTTGGGGGGATTGGGTTTTAAGGGGCAAAAGCTGTGGTACAAGAAAAGGGGTAGTGAATGGTCTGTGAAATTTTTTTTTTGGCTTTTTTTAACCAAATGTTTGCCCAAGATGTAGCACTATCCCTTTGACCCGTTGTGGATTTTTTAAATTTCCCCTTCTCCACCCTGTTTGGGTGAAGAATGAAGGTGTTGTTGCTCTCCCATTTAAATTTAAAAGGTATCGGCATAATCTTTTCAACGACCATCGACTATCTTGTTTAAAGGGGTGGGTTTGCTATGCCACGACCCGGGTGTGATTTGGGCCCAACGGAATCGTCAACAAATAAAAACCCAAAAGTCTACAAAGGAAAAAAAGCCAGGTGAGCACGGGGGAAAATAAGTATTTTTTTAATTTTCATCCCCATTTTATATGGGCCCCCAAATTTCCCGATCCCAAAAAAATTTGTTACACTTTTTAAAAATATTTTGGAAAAGGGGTTTGGTGAAAAGGATATATATTGCAAAAAGCTTTTAAAAATGGTAACAAAAAATACCCGCAAAAATTTTTTAACAAGGCCCCGGGCGGGGATGATACTTGTATCAAATTCACACCACACAACCTTGAGGAAACTATTTAAAGGGGGATGTTACGAAAAAAAATACATTTCCAAAAATTCACTCGGGCTCCAAAAAATTTTGTGCAGAAAGGGGTTTTGGGCCCAAACCCCCGCAAATCAGGGCAAAGGCAAATGTTTTTGTTAAATCTTGAAGAGTCCCTTTTTTTTGAGGGCTTTACTAAAAGCCGATGAAAGAGTCCCACTCCGGGAACCCCCCAAAGTAATGGCAGCCACCTCTCCTTTTTATAAAAGAGAAGGGATGGAAGCTCCTTCATAAAAGAATAAAGGGCCCTTGGGGGTGGGGCCCCGCCCAAAATAGGGGAAAAAAACCCCTTTAAGACTGTTTTTTCACACCCAATTTTGATAAAAAAACACCTTTTCCTGGGTTTATTTTTTAATCCAGGGTTTCCCTTTGTTGCTTTAAATCTTTTCTTTTTTCATTAAAATTTGGCCCCCTTGGAAGGGGGGGTTTTGGTGTTGAAATTACCTGTGGCTACTTGATCAATATCTACTGATTTTGGAGAAATGCAAATGGAGAGTTGTTTTACCCCAAAACACAACTGAAACAAGGTGGGGTTTTTAAACAGATTTAAATAAGGAACTCCCTTGAGCAGTAGTACACTATGGAGCACTTGTTCTGTTCGTCTTTTTTATTTTAGAAATTTTAGTAAAAGCTTTCGGGCAACTTGGGTTATCAGGGGAAAAATTTTGACTGTGGGCCCTAAACTTCTTCCTCACAGGGGCACTAAGCAAACAAATTTTTTAAAAAATTTCCCTGTACTGTTTTCCAACCTCCACATTTCCCTATACTTTTCATCTTAAAAACTGCCATCGTGACCCTTTTTTCTATAGTAAATGTCAGCAAAAATGCTTCCCATTCTACTTTTATTATAAGGGGAACCATTCCTTTATTTTGCTGCTTGACTCAACTTTACTTCTTCAGTATCTCAGAAGGATTTGAGTGTCTTCTTCTCACAGTGGTGTTTTCCCTTTTAAAAAGAAAATTGGCCAAACTGTAATCCCCCCTTTTTAAACCCCTATCATGACAAGGGGACCCGTTTTTGACATTTTCTTTTCCCTCTTTTGGGCGTTGGCCTTTTTAAAATTTACTGATTGACTTTTATTTTCACTACAAAACCCTTTTGAATTTTTGGTATAAAAAATTACCATTTCTGCTTGAAACCTTCATTCCCTTTCTTTAAATTTACCTCTTCGGGTACTTTTTCACCATACAAGTCCCAAAAAAATCATTTTAAACAAGTATTTCCCCAAAAATCATTAATCTCAAAACCCTAATAAACATATCATGTTATGTTCAATTGTACCTGATATTTTGAAAATTCTTTCCAATATCGTAGAAAAGAAAGCCTTTTCCCCCGTACTCCCACCCAAATGTGGTCTTCAATTTTACTGGATTCCCGTTTGGGTATCCTTTTGGTTTTTTGGGAAATAAGGGCGATTTATTGGGCCATCCCGTTTAAAATTTCTTTTCTCTGCTGTACACTGAACTTAAACCCCCCCTCAACCCCCCATTATATACAGTCTGAGGAATAAAGCTAATAAAAAGTCAGTGCTGTATTTCCCCATCTGTAGCATTATCTGAGTGTTATCTATATTCATGCTTTTGTTTTCATAGCAGAAAAACAGAGCTTGCCCCCGGGTCCTGGGGTGTTTAAACCCCCCCAGAAACTATAGCAAGAGAGGATGCTCCCTATGTTCATAGAGTTTTTTATAGTTTTTAAAGTGATCAAATACTTGCCCTTTTTGGGCTGCCATGTACAAATCCCTTTTTAACCCCCCCCATGGATAGGGTCTAATAGGCTGATTATAACAGTAAAATAAACATGATACACTATCTTTTATCTTTTGGTTTCTAAAGTTTATTAAAAAAAGGGGAAAAATGATTGCCTGGTTTTCCCGTCCCCCCATAAGGGTGTAAACAAAAAAAGGGAAAAAACAGTTAAAAAATAGTAATATTAAAACAGGATTAAAAAGTCCTCCCCAACTTCAACCATTACCTTTACCCAACCCTAAAAAACCCTTTAATTTACTCTTTTCTATTTCCTTTAAACCCTACCCAAAGCCAACAATTTTCCCCAACTTCAACCTAACTCTTTTTCCAATACTATTCCCCAAATTCAACCTTTTTTTCCCAAACAAAAATTCAAAAAACCCAAAACCCCGTCCAACCCCCAACCCTAACCCCCCCTAATGCTTTTTCCTAACCCATCCTTATCCCCCAAAACCCTTTCCTCAAAAATAACCCCTATTGTAAATCCAACGCTAACCCTGTCCCAACTTCAACCTTACCAAAACCCCAACATTATACATAACCCTACTCCAACCCTGACTCTAACCCCAATACTACTCCAACTCCAAACCTACTCAAACCCTAAAGCTGTCCCAACTCTTACCTTACCATAACTTAACCCTAAAACTAAACCCTACACTATCCTTAACCATACCCTAGTAGTGCAAATTATGGTTTCATAGATCACAAGACCTGCAAAAGCTGCTCCATGTTCAACCATATTGCATTACACTATTTGTTTGATCTTTTATTCTTTTAAAGGGACAGTGTCTCAGTTACCTGGCAAGTGACCTTTAACCTTCTGGGATATAAGGAACTTCGTGAGTGACATGTATGAATTCGAATGCGTACTTTTTTTTTACTTGGCGCTGACACCACAGTTCTAAATAGATATAGAGGAGTGTAGAGTACGACAGATTTTTGGCGCATTACATAGAGCTTAGTGCACCAAGTTTGGCGCATTACACTCTATCTCCATACAAAGTTTGGTGCATTAAGCTCTATGTAATGCGCCAAAAATCTGTCGTATTCTACACTCTTCTATATAGATTTAGAACTGTGGTGTCGGCGCCAAGTAAAAAAAAGTACGCATTCGAATTCATACATGTCGCCCCCTGTCTTTGCTCCAGCATCAGTTCATTGTGTTGTTCATCTGAGTTCCTGACCTACTCCTGGGCTCTGCTTGTCCAGAGTTAACCCATGAGATTCCTGATGTCAGTTCATTTAGTCCATCAGATCTCCTGACCTCCTGGCTGCCGTTATCTGCTGATCTTGCACCTGTTTATTCTTGTTGTTTCCTACTGTTGCACTCCCCCAGTTATACCTGCTGTATTCCTGCCGTTGCATCAGTCCGCTACTATCTGCTGTACCTCTCTGCTCCCCTCCTGGAACCTGTAGTTCTCCTATGGCTATATACCTGCTACCATCGCTCCCAGTGTCCGGTGTCCTTGTCCTTCACCTCAGTTGTCACTATGGGTAACAATGTCAGAGGCAGCGACTTCTTAGTTCCATGCAGCGAAATCCATCTTGGCCTTGTGGCGAGCTCTGGTGAAGACTGGAGGCCCCTTAGACTCTGCTCCCTGGCACGAGTCTCCATTTCTACATCTTTGACCGCGGTGATCACAGTGGATCCACACCTTTTAACCAACGATCGACGTGTCAGTACATACTGTAACCGCCAGATCGGGAAACTTGAAAGTCAGAAGTTCAGAACATTCTCATCCTTTTGCATGTTAGTGTAAATTATCCCATGGTAGCTGCCTGTATCTTGGCCCTAACTCTGTCATCTACCCAAAGGTGTAACCTAGTGCTCACTCAACCTCAGAACTTGTTTGTCCTGCCCCATTCTAAGCAGTCTCTGTAATATCTCTCTTCATCTTTACGGCATCAGGTGAGATTTTATTTCTGTCTCAGATATTATAACAGTGTGGATCAAACTGTTCTAGAAAAGTTAAGTTCTATTAGAACTTCTCAAATTTTTAGAACTCAAACCGAACATTTTACTGTTCGTTCGTGTAAAGTTCTATTTATAGCTCGACACTCCATTTTCAGTTTCGTTTTCAGCTGCTTTCTGCAGTTTTGCCGCCATCCAATCACCTTTTTGCACTTTTGGAAGCCATCCAATTAGTGTAGAGCACAGAGAAGTGTCGTAAACTTCATGAGGGGTAGGAATCTCATTAGCTGCTAAAATCACATGACCATGTTATATATATTTCACTGTATTGCCTTGTGAACGCCATTTTCAGCTCACTCTCTGTACTGTACAGACTGCTCTTAGTTAGATAGTATTTTCCTCTCCATACAGTAGACAGCAATAGTTAGGGAGTTTGGTATTGCTGGCTGCATCTTTCCCACACCCAGAAGCAGTTGTTTGGCAACATTTGCAGGTTCACATAATGCCTAACTCTCATATACATGGATATATATTATACAGAGTTCTTGGATTTGCTAAATCATACTCAGTGCCCAAAAGTTCAGTTTTTGCAGTTTTAGGGGTTCAGTAATTGTAACACACCATTTCCAAATGTGTGAAGGGGCTTTTGAGCCCCCTCAGGATGCAGGGCCCCATAGCAGCTGCTACCACTGAACCCCCTATAACTACGCCCGTGCTTGCAAGCTTTCCTCATCTTTTCTGTTAGCCATTGAAAGGAATGAAGTATTTTAGCCTCTCAGTTTTTTTCTGTGACTCTTAGAGCCAAACTTTCTTCACTAAGTTGTTCCACGTATCCAGTTTACTGTAATGGATACTGATTGCAGCTTCTTCTCACCTGTATAGGTATAGAAATTAACCTGAGCATCATCTCCTATTGACTCTACTGGGGTTTGAAGTTCGAGTTCGAATAGAACTTTGAACCGAACTCTCAAAAGTTCGAGGTTCTAATCAAACTAGAACTTTTTACTGTTTGCTCAACACTAGTTATAAGGGATACATCATGTGCTGTGTGTACTTCTAGGTCAGGTAATTTTTTTGTCTCACATGTTTGGTCTTCAGGGATGGACTAGGATGCCTGGGGCCCACAAGCGGAGTTGATTCCTGGGGCTTACAAGGAGATTTGATTCCTGGGGCCCTCCAGTAGAATTAATTATTGTGACCCACCAGTGTAGTTAATTCTTGGGGCCCATTCTGCAGCTACTCTACAAGACTTTGCATACTGCACATACCTTTTGTTTTCTGCCTATATTTATCCATCTTTTTCTCTGAAAGACAGGGCTGCTATTAGCATAGGCATAGGCATAAATATAGTCATAGCGACTGCTATGTGGCCCAGAGGTTGAGGGAACCCCACTCAGGGACAAGAGCATTGTTCTTTATTGTGCGTAACAAGTAGTTGATGGCTTTCTGCTCTCCAGCTCTACTATGTGGGTTCCCTGATATTTTATACATTCCATTTTTGCTACTTTGTTGTTTGTTTTTGTTTATTGTTAGTGTTGAGCGATTATTATCAACAAAGTTTAAATCGGCACTGTATTTACGTTGATCGGATTTTTTAGATCACTCGATAATTTAGGTTAAAATCTGTGCATCATCTATTAATATCGCGCCATTTTTGGCGCTTCCTGTCATTTTGGCGGCCAGCAAATCAGCTTACAGGATAGAGCAGGGTGAGATGTGTGTGCAACGTCATGACTGGGATGTGTATGGTTGCGATTGGCTGGAAAAATCACATGACCTCATTTTACATAGAACAGCCCTTCCTGTTCATGATCAGTGTGTGTCAGTATCTTAAAGCAGTAGGACGTGCGCTCTGGCTCTGTGCAAACAGCTCAGCCAAATTATTCTATTTGTTCACAGAGACAGCTCTACTTTTAGCTGTGATCCTTAGAACTCAGTTAGATCAGAGATTTGCAGATTTTAGGTAGTTAGGCAGAGAATTTTAAAGGAGTATCTACCACTGTAAAGTCATGGGAGGGAGCGGGGGGGGGGGGGGGGGAGGGGGCCGCGGGCGACCACAGACAAGCTCTATAAAGAATACTGGATATTGTGCACCAAGACTTAGTGTAGACATTGCACTGCAATAGCTTTATTATTAACAGTTTACTGTTGAAATATTACTTGGATATTGGGCAGCCTCAACTTATATTAGGATACGGATCTTTTCTAGTACTGAGGTCTATTTGTTAGGTGCAAAACTCCACTTTGATTATCAGTATACATTTCGGATAGGTGTTCTTTTTCAATTTTGCCCATTACACCTTTGTTGATATATCCACCTTGCACTTAAATTTGAATCCAGCAATTTTGTAGTCACCACAGGTTGATAGGTGCCAAAAATACATATTATAATCCTGATACATTTCAGATACGTGTTTTTTGCACTTTTGCCCAGTTCATCTTTGTTGATAGAGGTACCTTGCAGTTAAATTTGAATCCAGCAATATTGTAGTCACCACAGGTTGATAGGTACCAAAAATACCTTTTATTATGCGTATACATTTCAGATACGTGTTTTTTGCACTTTTGCCAGTCTGATTTGTTGATAGAGGTACCTTGCAGTTAAATTTGAATCCAGCAATTGTGTAGTCACCACAGGATGATAGGTGCCAAAAATACTTTTATTATCCGTATAATTTTCAGATACGTGGTTTTTTGCACTTTTGCCCAGTCCAGATTTGTTGATAGAGGTACCTTGCAGTTAAATTTGAATCCAGCAATTGTGTAGTCACCACAGGTTGATAGGTGCCAAAAATACCTTTTATTATCCGTATACATTTCAGATACGTGTTTTTTGCACTTTTGCCCAGTCCAGATTTGTTGATAGAGGTACCTTGCAGTTAAATTTGAATCCAGCAATTGTGTAGTCACCACAGGATGATAGGTGCCAAAAATACCTTTTATTATCCGTATACATTTCAGATACGTGTTTTTTGCACTTTTGCCCAGTCCAGATTTATTGACAGAGGTACCTTGCAGTTAAATTTGAATCCAGCAATTGTGTAGTCACCACAGGTTGATAGGTGCCAAAATTACCTTTTATTATCCGTATACATTTCAGATACGTGTTTTTTGCACTTTTGCCCAGTCCAGATTTGTTGATAGAGGTACCTTGCAGTTAAATTTGAATCCAGCAATTGTGTAGTCACCACAGGTGAATTGATAGGTGCCAAAAATACCTTTTATTATCCGTATACATTTCAGATACGTGTTTTTTTGCACTTTTGCCCAGTCCAGATTTGTTGATAGAGGTACCTTGCAGTTAAATTTGAATCCAGCAATTGTGTAGTCAACACAGGTGAATTGATAGGTGCCAAAAATACCTTTTATTATCCGTATACATTTCAGATACGTGTTTTTGCACTTTTGCCCAGTCCAGATTTGTTGATAGAGCCACCTTGCAGTTAAATTTGAATCCAGCAAATTTGATTTGAATAGAGGGATTTGAGAATAGCAGTGATTTGCCGTCTATTAATAAGAGACGTTCCAAAACACTTCCACACCCTCGCAAATATTATCTTTCTGAACATGGAGCGAAATGCAGGTGGTAAGCGAGCAAAGAGGGGGGTAGGACATGGAGGTAGAGGTAGGAGAGAAGGTGCTCCTTCCAGTGCTGGCGAAACACGCAAGCCAGCGGATCGTCGGTTGCAGGACAGTCAGGCCTGTCATCGCTGGGTCAGGGCCCTGTTAATCTAAGTAACGAACATCGTCGCCAATCTGTCCTTCAGTGGTTAATGCAACCTGCATCTAGCAGTCTTACCTCCTCGTCCTCCCAGTCACGGCCATCAGTATCATCAGCATCCGTCCAACATGAAGCGAAGGCAGCCCACATGTCAACTCGTGTACCCACCACTGTGGATAATCCATTTTCTGAAGACCTCTTTGATGACAAAATGCGGTTGGGGTCAGAAGGCATGTTAAAAGATCAAGAGGCCAAACAGGATGATTTTGTCTGCTCTGACGCCAAGTTACTGATGCCGTCAGAGGAGGAGAAGGACGCGGTCAATCGGCAAAAATCCTGGGCGGTCGGCAACGCCTTGCAGTCCTCTTGCTTGTAGCCCGCAGCTCCTGGATGCAGAATGTCAGGACGACCAAGTCACCTGTGTTGTTGATGATGATGACGACATTGCGGATCCAATGTGGTCTTTTCAGCAGAATTTGCGCTTAATCACTGGACGAGGAGGAAGATGATGGGGTAGTGTCAGTACGGGTCCCGCCTCAAAAAGGGAGAGGGCGGTCGCAGAAGTCCGCTGATATGATTCGCCAGCCACGGTCAGCGGAAACCCGCTCCTCGCTTATCGCCGTCAAAAAGGTCCAGGACTCTCAAGCCTGGGCCTTCTTTGAGCAAGCCTCTGATTCACCCAGCGATGTCATATGCCACCTTTGCCGTAAACGCATAAGTAGAGGTAAGAACCTTAGGTGGTTAACCACCACCAACATGTCTAGTCACATGCAGCGAATGCATGAGTTGAAATCAGGGGCGTCGCTAGGCAGGATGATTCGGGGCACAAGCCCCGGACATTCCTGCCTGTGCCCCAAATCTCACTCAGATCGTCGGGTTCCAGGTACTGTGTTCCTGGAGAGACGATTTATTTAACTGTAAGTGAGTCCAGAGGACACACACAGAGATCGGGCCGTTTCTCACAGTGCAGGCAGGGAGGGAGACTGTGGGTGCCGGGCGTTTAGGAGGGAGGAGGGGCCGCCTGTCACACACTCCTGATTGTCAGGACCCCATGTGCTGCAGCCACGCTGAGCACAGGGTCCCGGCACAGTCAGGAAGTTCAGCAGCCACAGCCCGACAGTGAGAGAGAGGCCCCGCCCCCTGCTGTGCTCCCGGGCCATCTCCTGCTGCACTGCATTCCTTATGGCTTCATCAGCAGCAGCTCCAGCAGGTGCCCATATCATGGAGGTCTCAAGTGAGTGAGTAGCCTCACTGTAGAGACCAGTGCTAGATAGTATTATAGAGTGAAACAACCTGAATGTGAACTGTACTAAATGTATATGTCTCTGTATACAGTACATGTGTGTGTACAAGTCTCTGTATACATGTGTGCATGTGTATATGTGTCTCTGTATACATGTGTGTATACGTGTGTATGTGTGTATACATGTATGTATGTCTCTGTATACGTGTGTGTATACATGCATGTGTATACGTGTTTATGTGTGTATACATATGTGCATACAGGTGTGTGTACATGTGTGCATACATGTCTCTGTTTACATGTGTGTGTATACATATGTGTATGCATGTGTATATATGTGTATACGTGTTTGTATATGTATGTGTGTACATGTAAATATGTATGTACTCTATAGACACACATATCCACAATATCGCCTCATTCTTGTCATAATAACATAATCCTGCCTGTTGTGTCCCTTATGGTGCGTCCCCACGGCAGTGGACAAATACCGGTCGGTTTGCTGGCTGGTATTTGTCCTGTTTTGCAGCCGTCCCCAAGGACGCAGGGGGGACGGCTTTTCTCCGCGATGAGCGGAGAAAAGCCCTCTCCCTCCCATTGAACAGCACAGATTCTGTCCGGAAACCGGACGGAATATGGTGCATGTTCTATGTTTTGCCGCCGGACCGCTGGCGACAAAACCGCCGGACGGAAAACCCGTGCAGTGGGGACAGTGGGGACTGCTGCACGGGTTTTCCATAGAGCACAATTGTGCTCATTTTCGGCCGGTTTTTCAGGCGGTCTGAAAAACCGCAAACCGGCAGAAAACCCGTGCTGTCAGGACATGGCCTTAGACTTGTAAACTACAACCTGATTATGAATTCTGTTTGAATAGAATTTTTATACCTATAATTTGTCAGGGTTGCCTATGTTTTTAGCTGCTGCAACCAGACTAACGGTATGTTCACATGGCGTAATTGTGGGACACATTTCACCATGTATTTGCTCTTTCATATAACAAACATGTGCGCTACAATTACGGTAATTCATAGCTCTCATAGAGAGCTATGAATTACGTCTGTCTCCTCAGTGTACAATTACGATCGTATGTTAACACAGCGTATAGCGGCCCGTACCTGTGCGCATGCTATACATATGCTGTTGGAAGTACGTGCTGTCCAGCGTGTAATTTTAGCACCGCTCCAGTCCACCCCCCATCCACTTTCCCTTTTCCCCTGTGGCACGTTTACTTATTTTTACAGGTTCTGTATGCCAGGGAAACAGCAGGCAATTCATAGCACTCGCTGCTATGATTTTACCGTATTTTTAGGGCATACTTTGGGCAAATTACAGCACAGTTATGCCCCACAAATACGATGCGTATGTTCACATCACGTAATGTCGGTTCGTACTTGCGCTTCAATACACCCGACGTACAGGCCGACATTATGGTAATTCATAGCTGTCACTGATTGCTAGGATTACCTGTTCTGGGGATAATAAATACAGGTGAGAGCTTTAGAGGGATGCACTGGCACTGTTTTTTCGTCTGTAAAAATCTATGTTGCAGTTCACAATGGGGCGTGAAAAAGGCCGTGTGAACCCCACCCTACTGAGCAAAACTTAACACAGGGCCCGGGCCCCGGATGTTTTGGGACCCTAGCAACACCCCTGGTTGAAATGGAGGCAACACTTGGCCAAAAAAGGCCAGACCAACGCCGGGCCTCCAACCACTGTCACACCCTCTGTCTCCGCCTCCTCCTCCTCCGCCACCACAAGCGTTCCTCAGCTGCTCATGTCTCTCAGAGTCATGATCAGGGATCAACCTCCGCTTCAGCCTCCACCGTCGCCCGAGTACCACCAGCACCACCAGAGACCCATCCTACCCCTTCTCCTTCCGCCAGTTTGACGACCTGCATGCAATGCAGGGCACACATCCAACACACAGAGACCAGCTTAAGATCATGGTGCACGACTATCTGCGTCTCAACACCAATGTTTTTGTATGTGTTCCGGACCCAATAGACTTCTGGGTATCCAAAATGGACGAATGGCCCGAGCTGGCTCGTCACGCCATAGAGGTGTTGTCCTGCCCAGCAGCCAGCGTCATATCTGAGCGGACCTTCAGCACAGCTGGAGGAGTCATTACAGACAAACGCTTTCCACAGATAATGTGGATCGTTTGACTTTCATCAAGATGAATCAGGCATGGATCTCTGATGATGTTGTGGCCCCAATTGCCGAGGTCACCGATTAGTTGCCGGTCTACTTCACATTCCTCTTCAAACAGAAATGGTCCTCTTGAAAACTTTTTTTTAAAATGATCATTTCTTACTGCAATTTTTATTCTCAGTTCCCAACAGTTCATTTTGCTGGTTTTGCTGTGAGGAGACTGTAAAAGACACCAAGGTTTCATGACAACACCGTATTCCATTTACTCACTTTATCTTAAGAAGTTTTCGCATTGTCAATGGTTTTGAGGTCATGTTGCTGTGAGATACAGCTATAGTCATGGTCCTTTGGAACAGAAATGTGGCTTCTAAGTGGCATTTCTCCATCACAATTTTTAATAGTGGCTGAGAAGTCATATTTATAATTTTTTGGGGTCATGTTGCTGTGAGATACAGCTATAATAATGGTCCTTTGGAACAGAAATGTGGCTTTTAAGTGGCATTTCTCCCTCACAATTTTTAACAGTGGCTGAGAAGTAATTTTTATAATTTTTTGGGTCATGCTGCTTTGAAATGCAGCAATACTACAGATCCTATTATATAAAAAAAATTTCTAACAGACATTTGTTCTTCACAATTGTCAAAAGTGGCTCATGGGTCATGTTTTGAATTTTTGGGGCCATTTTGCTGGGACATGCAGCTATACTACAGGTCAAATTATAAAAAAAATGTTTTTTTAACGGACATTTGTTCTTCACAATTGTCAAAAGTGGCTCAAAGGGTCATGTTTTGAATTTTTGGGGGCATTTTGCTGTGACAAGCAGCTATATTAAGGTCCATTGTAAATACTTCTGTTTCTAACAGACATTTTTACTTCACAATTGTCAAGAGTGGCTCAAGGGAGATGGTGCTGTCAGTAAAAGGAATAGGTAGGACACTGTTAATGGACACATATTGCAAAATGAACTTGTTTTTTGCAAGACCCTTTAACATAGTAGCAATCCTGTATTGAGACAACCCCATTTAATACAATTAAAACAGAGAAACAAAGACATGGTGGGATTCCATCCTATTTTAAAAATGTTTTTTCTAGAATTAAACTACTAAAAAACTGGCATGTACAAAATAGTGGTAAAAAAAATTCTCTGAATTGGTACAAGGGAGGTCAGGAAGATTTGACAGATGTATTTTATTCAGAGGAAAATGGAGTATGGAAGCACTGACAGAGAACAAAGACAGAGACAATTTTTCCCCAGCACGTTGAGTAAAATGAGAAAAAGAATGCAAGATAAAGGGAAACCTGGGGGAACAGGAGCTTTAAACCCATCAGTATTTCCAAGTGAAGCTAAATTTGGTCCCCCACTATACGGAGGGGCAAGGCTACCAGGTCTTGACTGTGTACTGGGAAGGCTGGAGGTCTTACCTCACAATTCCGCTTCGCTCTGCTTTAGCTGATGTTTTTGTTGTGCCCATAAGGGGATTTTTCCCGTGTTAATAGATGCGGACGCCAGTGGGCCTACGCCCCACTGTAGTTGGCCTGGCAGCAAACCTGTGGTTTAGTGACGGACGCTGCCTGGGCTTCACCGCACCACTGTAAGTCGGCCCCTGGCAGCTGTACTTTTGTTAATAGTGACGGACGTAGTGGGTCTCCCGACCACTGTAGTCTGGCCCTAGCAGTGGACTCCGTGTTAAAGATGGCTGCGGCAGACTGGCTCTCACCGTTGGGGGAAATAGGGAGCTTCAAATTTTCTAAAAAAAAAGATTTTGAAAAAGGTGATTTTGTGAGGTTAAGTGTGTCAAAAAGGGCCCAGGGTGGAAAAAAATTGAAAATTTAGGTTAAAATTTTTGGGGCTGGGTCATATGGGGTGTCATTTTGTTTTCCCAGGGGAGTCTGTCCTAACATGAGAAGGTTTGGGGGAAATGAAAATTGAAGTGTTTGGCTAATAGTTCGAAGCGGGAGGGCAAATGTCTTTTAACCAAAGAAGTTTTTTTGGGGGATGATTAGGACTTTGTATTATTATGGGGTGTGCGGACGTTTTAAACCATCTCCCCGTGAAAAAAAAATACCTTTAAAAAATGCGGGAGGGGTTTTGTTTTTTGTTTTAAATTGGAAAAAAAGCAAAATGAAAAAATGTAAAATATAAATAAAATTTCCCTAATAAATTTGTAAAAAATGTCAGTTATCAAAAATATCTAAATGAGAGTCCATGTACAAAATAGCATAGGCCATTTGTGATTGTGGTCAAACAGGTTTAGGGGTCTTTTTTTGGTACGGACTTTTAGTCATTGTCAGTGAAACTAAAAGGTGGTTGAAAGACTCCCTTTTTTGCATTTTTAAAATTTGGGAGTCATGGGAGGTTTGGGGTCAAGCTGTGGCCCAAAATAGGTATAGTCAAAGTCCCGGAAACTAAAATGGTGGTTGAAAGACTCCTTTTCCCCGGACTTTTTATTGTGGGTCAACAGGTTTAATGGTCATTTTCGGTAAGGAAGGTTTAGTCAATGTCCCGTTCAAATAAAAGGTTGGGGGTTTAAAGACTCCTTTTTGGGAATTTTTAATCTGGGGGGGCATGAGGTTTGGGGCTCTGCTTTGGCGGGGCAGGGATAGTTAGTCCAGTGAAACTAAAAAGGTGGTTAAAAAACTCCTTTTTTTCTGCACTTTTTTTAAATTTTTGGGGGTCATTTCTGGGTTTTGGGGTTTATGTGTGACCCGGACAGGTTTGTAATGTCCAGTTCAATTAAAAAGGGGGTTCAAAGGGTTTCCTTTTTCCCGGGCCCCCTTTTAAACTGTGGGGCAGAAGGTTTAATGGTCCTACTGTGGTACAGAAAAAGGTATAGTCAAAGTCCCGTTAAAATAATAGGTGGTTTTAAAAAAAAACCCCTTTTTCCCCGCACTTTTTAATTTGTGGGTCAAACAGGGGTTTTAAAGGTCATATGCGGTTCAGGACAGATGTAGTTTAAAGTTTCCCCCTTTAATAAAAAAGGTGGTTCAAAGGGTCCTTTTTGGGCACTTTTTAATTTGGGGGCAAAACAGGTTTAATGGTCATTTCTGTGGTCCCGGGGCAGGTTTTAGTAAATGTCCCGGTTTAACTAAAATGGTGGTTCAAAAAATCTTTTTCCCCCCCACTTTTTTAAACTGTGGGGCAGGGCAAATTTAATGGTTAAAACTGCCGGGCAGGAAAGTTTTAGTTAATGGCCCCAAATTTAAAAAAAAAATGGTGGTTCAAAAACCTTTTCCCAAACACTTTTTAATCTGTGGGTCAGCCCAAGGGTTTTTTGGTCATATGTGGTTTCAGAACAGGTATTGTCAGATTACAAGTTTTTAAACCTTTTTAGAATTGCCCCACATCATCAGAGAAAAGGTGAGATAATGTGTAAATTTGTTTAAACTCTCTGGTTAGGGGCCCGGGTTTGTTTTTTTAATTTGGGGTCCTGGGAAATTAGCAAACCCCAACATTGTTCAGGTTTCCCTTTAAAAATGGCAAAAATACACAGATTGTCCCGTTCAGCAGAAAATTTTAGGTTAAAAAGTTTCCTTTAAAAACCCTCCTTAAAAGTCCCCCTTTTTAACTCTTCATGCCCAGTCTGGGTTTTATCAAAACCAAGGTGGGGGGGAGCTTTAAATTTTTTTAGGGCTTTCCCAAGGGAGCGGGTTTTCCCGAGAAGGGTTTTGTTAGAAAACAGAATTTCCCCCAATTTCTCCAGCATCCTTTGAAGGAAGAGGGCTCCGCCCTTCCCAGTTTCCCAAACGGATCCAGATGGAGTCACATAAGAGAAAAAAGAAAAATAAAAGGTTTTAGTTTTCCAGATCACTATTGTACTGTCAGGGAAACCTTTATATTGGGGGTTTTTTCACAATTTTTTTGCATAATTTTGACACTGCAAACCCTAAAACCCCTTTAAACCAAATACAAATTTGCTAGTAAAAGAAGAAGTTAGTTCCACTTTCCCTTTATTCTTTGTTTTCATTACGGCTTAAAGAAATTAAAAAAAAACATTATCCCCATCCCCCTTATTTATTTATTTTTTAGGGATAGCTAAATTATTTTAATGGTATGATGGCAGCAGTGAGAAAGGGGACTGGTGGATTTTCCACATTCAAAAGTTTTAAAGGGATCTGTAATGGTCTTTTTTTTTGTGTAATTAGCTTATTTTTAAACTGGTTTTAAAATTATTTTAAACC